>JAPWTK010000116.1:975000-1219335 GCA_029963805.1 Aromia moschata
AATGCATGTTGATACGAAAAATTTGAAATAGTGACAGTTGTAAGAAGAAAATAATGTAACAATGGAAAAAACTGTTCACAATAGAGAGTAAAAGTTAAATGGGTAGCGATTCACTTTGGTTTTAATGCGACATTTTATTACATAATTTCTTCTCCACCATGTAATGCGGATTCCAAATAACTGAAGCAAAATTTAGAGAACTGTAAACATAGGCAAAATAAACAGATTTGATTGACTTATCAGATTGAAATGTTTTACAAATTCTCATCATGAAACCTAACATTTTACTACTTTTGTTTAAAACATAATCAATATGAAAATTAAAACTCATATTACAATAAAAAATTAGTAGATCTTTAATTTGTTGGACTCTGTTTAAGGAGGCGTTATCAATTTTGTAATTATATGAAATGGGGTTAGTAAAAGATGCAAAAACATTTTTATAAGTTTACAAATAGTTTATTTTATTGCAGTAGTTATAAATCCTATCCAGACCAAATTGAAGTACATTTTCAAATCGTCAGCATACAAAAGAAGTTTACAGAAAGTAAAACATTCGATAATGTCATTAATATATACAAAAAAACAATAATTGACCCAAAAGTGAACCCTGGGGCACTCCAGAAGTAACCACGGTTTCACCCGAACTGAATCCATTAATTGTTACAACTTTCGATCTGTTATAAATATATGACACTAACCACCTTAATAGATCACCGTGTATACCAACTGAAATGGCAAAACGATTTTATCAAATGCTTTACTGAAGTCAGTATACAGGGAATCAACTTGTATCCGCTGATCCATGGCTATAATAATGTACTCCGAGTAACACAGGAGGTTAGTTTCAATGGACCGTTGCGAGAAAAAACCATATTGTTCCGGAATAATAATTGATTTTAAATTGTTAAACAACATATTTTGAACAATGCTTTCAAAAACTTTACTTATGATGCACAACTTGTTAATGGCGCGATAATTATTTACTGAAGACTTTTCCCCAGATTTTTTATATATCGGTATGTGTGCTCTTTTCTATAGCAGGATATACACCTTCTCGCAAAGATTTAATAAACAATAACGTGAGTGGAATATATAATGAATGTGCACATATTTTAATAAAATAATTAATAACCCCCCTCCTCGAGGAATAACATTTGCAATATTATTATATGCTATATCTTTTAACAAAGTTTATACCATGTTTTTGTGTCATTATATTCCATACGTGATACTGTACATTTCAGCTATTACCACGACTGGTATTAATATTATTACACACAAGACACGCAACAAAAAACCTAACTACCTAAGTACTATAACAAATAATGAATTCCACAGTTACACAAAACCAAGGATATTGCTACTAAATATAGGTTATGTTTAGAAACAGACCACAGGACATTATTTTTCTTCACATAAATTGATCTTGTAGTTCAAATAACCATGAAATTTTTAATATAATGGCAAATTGCAGGAAAGCCAACCGTTCAAAATTAACGCACCATTATAAATTTACCGAAATTTTGTTGCTACTTTTTTTCGTAACCGGTAGTCCGATGTCAATGATTTTTTTTGAATTGTAGGTTTGTTTCTTGACAATGTCACTATACTTCTTGTTTTTGATAAAACGTTAATTTTCGGTTTATACCGGGCGTCATAAAAATAGTGTGTTTTTTTTTCGTAAATTTGTAACATCCTGTGGGGTATACCAGTAACTCTAACATATCGCAATTAAAATCAAATTGTAGCCCCATATTTCCTTAACATTTTGTTTTTTTATTCACTTTATTATCTCTATTATTACAGGAGATACGCCGCCTTTTTCAATTTTATGCATAATTAATAATGTAAATTTAAAATGAAACAAGTTTATTAATTTTAATGAATACAAACAAAACATCAAGTTTTTAGAAACCTAATAACGTGTAACACCGCCTCTGGATCGGATAACTCCCTGCATTCGTCGTGGTAAACTTCTTATTAGCTGCTGAATCCTTTCCTGAGGAATGTTTTCCCATTCCAAAAAGAACGTTTTCCAGGTCTTGAAGGTTCGGCGGTGCGGGTAAATGACGTCTAACAGATTTTTTAGAGCATCCCAAAGATGCTCTATAGGATTCATGTCCGGGCTCCGCGGTGGCCAGTCGATCACCTGAATATTGACCTGATTTAAGTATTCCAAAACTGGCCGTGCGACATGAGGGCGAGCATTATCTTGCACGAAAATAAACCGATCCCCTATAAACGGCGCGAAAGGCATTACCTGATCTTGAACAATATTTTCCAAGTAAAATTGAGCATTCATTGACCTTGGACGAATTGGTACTAACTCTGTCCGGGCATTATAGCAAATACCTCCCCAAAACATTTTAGACCCACAACCAAATGGTTCCTTCGACACGATGTTACAGGAAGCAAATCTTTCTCCAGGTCTTCGCCATACCCTTTCATGACCATCTGAAGATTTCAAGTTTACCCTGGTCTCATAGGAAAACAAAACTTTTTTCCAGTCGTCGACAGCCAATTTGCATGATTTCTAGCAAATCTTAATCGGGCTACTCTATGTGCTGCTGTAAGTAGTGGTCTAACTGTAGGCCTCCTACTAGCTAATCCTGCTTCCTTTAAACGTCTTCTGGCAGTCAGAGCGGAAATCATAACATTTCTTACATTTTGAAGTTCATTGCTAACCTTCTTACTTGTGCTTTTTCTGTTCCTCAAAACAATTTGACGGAGAAAACGCTCATCCCTGGGACTCGTCAATTTAATTCTTCCCTGCCCTTGTCTTCTAGAGTACAATCCTGTTTCCCTGTATCTTCTAATCATACGACTAATTGTGGAATGGTTAACATCTAACAAATTGGCCACATAACGCATACTTCGTCCTTCTTATATTAAAGTTAATGCTCTTACACACTCATCCTTCGTTAAATTACGTGGTCGATTCATGTTTCTAAATTTTAAGGGTTTTAACTTAACTTATCTTTCGATAATGACAAAGACTTCTGACTTTTCATTACCAGAAAAGGTTTTGAAACTATCAAGCTTTAATCCATCATGACATAAGCCATCTACGATTTGTTATAATATTGCAGTAAATCGGTCAATAATAATAATAAGGTAACTTGATTTAAACACGACTGTATGCGATAGCAAGATGAATAAAAACACATTGAGCTAAAAGGCAGCGTATCTCTTTTTAATAATAGAGATAATAAAGTGAATAAAAAAACAAAATGTTAAGGAAATATGGGACTACAATTTGATTTTAATTGCGATATGTTAGAGTTACTGGTATACTCCACAGGATGTTACAAATTTACAAAAAAAAAAACACACTATTTTTATGACGCCCGGTATAAACCGAAAATTAACGTTTTATCACAAACAAGAAGTATAGTGACATTGTCAAGAAACAAACCTGCAATGCAAAAAAAATCATTGACATCCGACTCCTGGTTACGAAAAAAAGTAGCAACAAAATTTCGGTAAATTTATAATGGTGCGTTAATTTTGAACAGGAGTTTAGTTGAACATGATTAAAATTACCTAATTAAAATGTTTACTACCAATTGTAAAACTGGGCCTAACTGATACATATTTATGTAGTAGGTATTTCGAATGCACTCGCGACTGTTTTTCTATTGTCCCCCGAACTGAGTATGGTCAATCTAAGGCACATAAACCAACCGGTTACATTAATCTTCCCTTTACGAACAATATTTTCAGCTCAGGCAATCTAATCAGAATGTGAAGTGGTAAATCCTAATGGGACATTTAACACAGGTCCTAAGGTACCTATCCACTCGATGAAATTAGGAGTAAGTACCCTCACAGCCATAAAAAATTACATTAGCGGTCTCAGGTGCGGTGTCGACAAACATCGCGCTATCTTAAGTGCCACGCGGTTCCTTTTCGAGTGTCTCCAAAGTGCCCCGAAGGCGTCGTCGGAAACTGGGGCAGTGTGTGCCGCGATCCGGGCTGAGACGGGCTCAGCTGTCCCCGGCGTATCAAAGATAGGTATGATATCGTATGGTGACAGTTTCTACTCCATTAGCCATTCATTTCAATTAGCATCAGCTGTGTCCGCCCTGCCTCGCCCTCGTTTCGCGTGGATAATTTAAAATAAACTGTTATACAGCGGACCGAAATATGATTAGGTCCGAATGACATTTTTTTTCCGTTTGTCTTTGTTTTTACACCCGGTGAACAAGGAACAGTTAGTAATTTGATTTTTTAAAACATCGTTTTTGGATGTCCCATAGAATTCTGGTCCATTTTGATCGTAAATATCTTTTTACATGCGGTTTTCGCCATCGTTTTACTTTTTCGATTAGTTTTTTTCGACTATGTTAAGAACTTGTGACTTTTTTTGAAATATGATCAATTAAAAAAAAACTGGTCGTTTTCCACGAAACACCGAACTACTATACTTTTCTCCCCCCCTTTCCCCCCCCCCCTTTCCCTCTTCCCCCCCCACATCAAAATAAATTTCCAACCCCCCCCTCCCCCCCCTTTTTCAAATTTTTTTTTACCGTAAAAACCGTAACAGCTGTCTTTGTTTATCACAGCAAACAGTGGACTGGTGGGTATCGGACCATTGTCCTTATTCACACTACTGTTACACTTAATGATTTCTAAACTTTCAAAAGCATCCTGAACTGTCTACTGTTTGTTACATTTCTAATTAATTTTAAATTATTTATGTCTATCCTATGGTTGTTGTCAAAAGCGTGTTGGGCAACACAAGTTTCAAATGAGCCATGTGTTCTTTAAATCTAGTCAAAATAGATCTTTTTTGTTTGCCCAATATACTTTTGATCACAGTCTTTACAACTTATTTCGTATATTCCTTTTCATTATTGTCGATTTTGTCTTTGGGGTTACCCAAAAGCGTCTGTAGTTTATTTTTAGAATTATAAACCAAATTGATTCAAATTGTCAGTATCTCTACGAAAAGTCGTGGAATAGAGATACCGACAATTCGAAATTTGTTTCGTTACCATATGAACCTAAATTCATCCGCAATAAAGTTTTTAAAAATATTAATATCAATTTGGTTTATAATTCTAAAAATAAACTACTTTTGGGTAACTTGAAGGTTCCAGTACCCACTCTATGATCAATTTCAACATTAAAAATTTCAATTGGTGGCGTCGTGGCGACGTTGAACACAACACTCTATATATATTTACACCAAACAGTAACTTCATTCTTCCGCTTTCCAAAAATGAATAGTTTGTTTTTTTTTTACTTTCAAAATGAGTTATTAATTGAAATAAGTAGAACAAAATTAAAGAAAAATGTACCTACTTAAGAAGTCTCTGGAATTGTCATATCATTATTACTAAGAGACTCTCCAAAGTCAAACGGGTGGAGTGCGGTATGCAAACAAAATGTTTATGGTCCTTTCTTTTTCAATAGAGAAAAAATTACATTAGGTCCGAATGACAATTTTTTTTCGTTTGTCTTTGTTTTTATACCGGGTGACACAGGGGACATGTAACAGCCTCTAACTTATGTATTTATTAAAATAAAATTTTGAAATTCGTAGGAGTTATGTAGCTTTGATAAGTCTTCTTTTTTAACCTAACCAGACATTATTTACAACTTCCGGTGTAACCGGTAAAGTCGATCTAACTTTCGTCATAACAAATGTCATGGTTGAAAAGAGGGTTTTAAGGCGAATAAGATAAGCTCATAAACTCAATAAGATAATCACACTATTCAATGTATTGCATAGAGCGGAAGTTGTAAAACACCACGAATTGACACGAAACTACTGCAATCAAATAAAATTAACTCACATGACACGCGAGTTGCCTATGTATTACGTCGCCGTAAGCCAACTTTACTTAACAATAGCTACATAATATAAAGTTATAAAATTTTATATTAAAAAATAATGAGGTTATATCCTGGAGTGGGTACTGACACCTTCGGCGTAGAAACAAAAAACTGGACGTGTTCCACGAAACACCGAACTACTATACTCTTCTCGACGCGCATTTCGCCAAAGAAGATTAAAACCAATTTTAATGTTTCTTCTGAAGTTTTCTCCTGAAGATGCCAACTTATAGGCGAAACGCACGTCGAGAAAAGCATAGTAGTTCGGTGTTTCACTGTATTAAACAGAGCGTTCCTTGTGTACGGAATATTTATTTCATTTGGAGCGTGATTACCAATTTCTCAAAAAATATTTTGAAAGAGATCGATTATTACTTTGATATTGCCGTTTTTTAAAAATGAAAATTTCTCCCTACTTTCATCCCCCCTGAATTAAGACACCCACCCCCGCAAAAATTTTAAATTAAGCATGGAGTCATGCAGCACCTCGTTCGGAAAGGATTTTGATTCTGTTTTCAGCAATATATTTTTTTAGACTTGTGCGCATTAATAATAATTTAAGAAACGTATTAAGAGAAAATTAATGTGGAAACTCAATTGAGGTGTTTTTTTTTTTTTTTTTGTTAAATTAGGCAGGCATACAAAAAATAATGATAAAATAAATCTCGTATCCGAGAAACTCCACTATTACTATAAAGGAGTTTCCTTACTTGTTTTGACGTGCTGCATCCGAACCTGGTTCCAGAATTGCTTCAACACCCTCACTTCTTTCTAGGAACAAAAAATCAAGTTACAGCCAAGCTTCAGGCTTTTCTGGTGAATTTTTGTTCTTAGAGGCAAACCTGAGGGCGATGGAGCAATTTTGACCAAGACCATTCTGTATATTGTCGAATTTTCTAATTCTACAGTGGAATCCAAAGATATTTCGTGTATAGTAACATATCTACATTTATGGTAACATATTTTTTAGCTAAAAAAATAGTTTTTGATGCCCTATCTATTAAAAAAGTTCCTTTCAAATTGGATAAAAATAACTTTTTTTACACCAGTGTTTCCATTCTCAATGGGTAACCCTGTATACGGTAGTTTTCAAAATATTGGGCGGCTGGGGATGTTAAAAAAATGTGGACATTTCATAAATGAGTCATTCTCGTCAAAATAAAGAATTGTGCAAAAGTGTGTGAAAAAAAGACCAAATGCGAATAATAAAAGGCACATATACCAATTTTATAATTTTATTACTTAATTTTTAATGTATAACAAGTTTTATTTTTTGTAAAACCATATACTCGTAAACGTTTTTTTCTACAATTCAGTAGTTTCAAAACAACTCACTGAAAATGTCAAATTGCAATCAAGTATGTAGAAACGCCATTCAGCGTGTTGACATGATTTCATGAAAACACATGTGTAAAGTACACCAACAATAGCTTTGCCCTTGGCCGCAGTAGACAAAACCTGAAATTGTGCTCTTTTATTTTGTAGCTGTAACTATGAACGCTTCGAGAAGTACAGTCTGTTATTGTTTGTTTGTGTCGATATCTCTTATGTCTCTCGGGTATTGTCGTACTACCTCGTACTACGTTCGTTGTGCGCAATTCGAGGGCAAAGCTATCCGAGGTGTAAGTAAATGACAAATATTTTGTTATACGCGGTGCTGTCGGTTAGCTTGTTTAGAACAGATGTCGAACTCTTTGTGGGAATCGAAAATTATGGAGGACATGAGTGAAGACATTGAAGATTTTGAGGATAACGAGGACATTATTTGCAGTAATGAAACTTCCAAAGGATAATCGATTATATCAGCATTATTTGTATTTATTTTGAAACAGTATATTGTTTCGTTTTACAAACATGACAAAAAAAATGGGACTGTATATAATAGAACTTCGATTTATTTTTAAACACTTTTTTTCCATCCGCTCATAACACCCGTCTAACAAATAACCAAATTTAAAATCCAGACACAACACTCTCGACGTAATTTAATCGACGATTTAAAAAATATATTTAGATTCCAATAAAGCCCCCCGAAAGAACCCATAAAACATACATCCAGAATAGAAAAGTGGAGCGATCCAGATCGAATAACCGAACGGATCCTTTGAGTTCCAGCCAGACGTCCTAAGAACTTAAGTCCGCTTAAAATGCGCCTAATCTAGGCACCTTTGTGCGTCTCGGCCGAATTAGTTCTCCTTTGTGGATATCTACCGACTTACAACAAACACATTTTCCCACTTAGCCGGGCGTATATCATCTGGGATACGTGACGGTGATTCGTGCCTGTAACTAGCTCGTTGATGGTAGTGAATTAATTTCCGAACTTCTTAACCCAGGCGGGAAACTAGTTATTGGAAACTTTGAATCGGACTCTTTTTTTCTTCTGATAAACGGCGTGTTTACTAGTTCGACGACGCTCGCTGACGGTGACAGTTGGAGATGCTGGAATTTCGGATTTAGATAAGAATTAATAAGAATTAAGCCGTCTGAGAACTGAAACCGTTTTCGTTTAATAAGTTACAGATGTGATAGGTATCAGAATTTAAGAAGCCAACGCCACAGCGGAAAATTTTCTGTGACATTACTTTTCTGTTTCTTCATCCTGTTTAATGTGTTTATTTTCAATTTGTTGCTTTATTTTATGATTTGTATTTAACACTTAATTTTTTTATCACTAACATTTATTTCAGACACCGCATATAATATGTAAGACACCATATGTGATTATAGAGGGTGTTCCATTATTAAGGAGCCACTGCAAAACTAGAGACTCTTTGGGTAAAAATGTAAGGTGTCCCATAATGTACGCAACTTTTAAAAAAATAATAAGACAGTCACATTTCAATGAAAATGCATATATTATTATACAATATTTACAATTAGTAACTTCTCCGATTTAATAATGAAAACAATATCTGGCATACATCGACCACCTCCATTGAGTCGGCATGTGTTACACTTGTGGCGGTGCGTGATATTTCAGTTAGCCATATCTTGAAAACGACGCATGGGACCCACTTCAATTTTTAGGTGATGACTATACACCTCTTAAAGAAAGGATTTATAGTGAAAAAACCGTCAGCAAAGTTTGCGAAATTTTTTTCAAAAACACTGGAGCACTCCTGGGTTCTCAGTAACGCTCTGTGGAATATTTGCAGTATATTTTTTTTTCATAATCTAGAAACAAATATAAGGAGACGTTTTTCGATTTGTTACAAAATATTTTTGTTTAAAAAAGTTATGGCCATTTTAATTTTGGGAAACAAAATGTTCCTATAAAATTAAAATTAAAATGGCCATATCTTTTTTGAAAAAAAAATATTTTGCAACAAATCGAAAAACGTCTTATATTTGTTTCTAGATTATGAAAAAAAAATATACTGCAAATATCCCACAGAGCGTTACTGAGAACCCAGGGAGTGCTCCAGTGTTTTTGAAATTTTTTTCGCAAACTTTGCTGACGATTTTTTCACTATAAATCCTTTCTGTAAGAGGTGTATAGTCATCACCTAAAAAGTGAAGTGGGTCCCATGCGTCGTTTTCAAGATATGGCTAACTGAAATATCACCAACCGCCACTGCACTTGCGTACACTTGCGCCTTGACATAACCTCACAAAAAAGAGTCACAGAGGGTAAGGTCGCTGCCAGTCTCTTCAATCCATTTGCAAACTCGTCTTCTTTTTTTGATGATTCGCCGGCTTGAGTTCCTGCATCAGTTGGATTTTACCCAAAAATTCTTTGCAATGAACTGCGTGGAATGTCCAACTGCCGTGACCGTCGGCGAATTGATTTCCCTGGACTTACTGTGATACTTTGTTGCACAACAGCGATTTGTTGAGCATTGCGTTAAGTGCGATTTCGCCCAGATGATTTCACAGTGGCAACAGAACCAGTTGTTCCGAATTTCCTCATCAGCAGAATTGTAGACATGTTGGGTGCTTCATTTCTTCCGAGAACCGCGCCAAGTCGTCTTATCGTCTCGGCCCCACTTTCACGATTTTGAGAATAAGTCACGATCAGAACGCGCCGTTCATTTGTCAACCGCTCCATGACAACAAACTGAGTAATAAAGAAAACAACAACTGCTAAATCGGAGTGGTAGTAGATACTAGAAATGATAATAACAGGGTTGCCAATAAAAAATTTAAAAAATTGCGCCGGATTCAAAAGTTGCGTCCTTTATGGTGCACCCTATATTACGATTTAACCAAACTTACCTCAGTCCAAAAGTTATTGGTAACCAAAATACAGGATGTCAAAGTTATAATTTCATTTTCGATTTCCGTAAACAACTTCTTTAAAAAACAATTTTTTTTACAGAATTTGGTGATCGGGAGTTTTTGATGAGAGGAATTTGAATTGTCAATCATTTTGATGTAAATTGTAGAGGGATCTCTCTAGAGAACCCTGAATACATAGAAAATGGTGTAGGTCTTAGAATATTTGTTTTTATTGGGAGAAAATGTTAAGTTTCGTTCCGAGTGACCGTTTTAGAGATATTTGGGTTTAAGTGTTTAATGCAACAACATATTTAAATCACTATTGTGAGACGTACAATTAATATCCCATTTACGATGGGACATGGGCTGCTGACAATTCTGTCACTCAAAAGAAGACAATTGTCTTAGTTACCTTTGTGTATGTAGTTTTTTTAATCACCTCGTAAGATATTATTTTCAGGGGACCTCTGACTATGTTTAAAAATAATATACTCACATCAATACCCAAAAAAGTGCATGTGCTCTTGTGAAAAATAATTGAAAAACTATGATAAAAGTAGAAAACAAACTTTTTGTTAACCAAAATGAGGTTTCGAAATTGAACTCTTTCCAGGACCAATAGAATGGCCTCAGAAATTTCCAGATCTTACGCCCCTGGACTACTTTCTATGAGGTTATTTGAAAGCAAAAGGTCCACCAAACGACAGAATTTAGAATATTTAAAAAAATATAATAGGGGGCGAAATTAGATACTTATGGAAATTATTCACAATGTACTCAGCGAATTTGCGGGTACCTATATCTATTGTAATTATTATTGTCAAGTAGTCAATTATTTGAAATTTAAGAACTATTTTGTCTGATCTTGCATTTAATTTTTTTATGCCATACTTAACCTTAATAAAATGTTCTAACAGAGGGTCGTAAAATTTTCATGCATTTGTTTTAAATAATACTAAATGATACTAAAACCAACACCAAAAGTAGTAGATTCCCATGTGAAAAAATTTAGTTGCACAATTTGTGAAGTAATTTTGCCGTTCCCTGTATAAATACATATGTATGTATGGATTAACTGCCTGTAATCAGTAGAGTTCAAAAGTTTGCATTTTTGAATGGATTCCATTCCCATAGATGTTAGATTCAGCATCGGATACAGTCCTCACTGTTTCAAGTATACTCCAAATTCTTATTTTATTCTTAGGATCCCGTTTTTTTCCCCATTTTCCCCTATTAGTCAAACCTAAGACATTCTGATGAATTTTCTTATAATATTCGATAGGGGTTGGTATCTTGCCTTCGTAAATTTTAAACACCAGTATTTTCCTGGTACAACGTGGATCTCACTTTCAAAAACTGATGTGCGTGTATAGATATAGATACATGTAGGCCGATGTTTATGTGGGTAGGCGATTATTTTCCATTATTAAACAGTTGTAACGTTTGGTTCCCGCATGTAGGTACCTATATAGAAACATTACTCTTTATGTTTACTTCAGGGTAATACCTTAATTTACAACCTGATCGTACGATAATTAGCTTTTAACCCGTTTTGTGTCAGTTTAATTTCCGTTTAGAAAACATGCTTATTTATAGCTGCATTAATAATAGCATGAGATGTAATATTACTAATTTTCGTTGTAATTCACTTCGACGATAAAAACGAGTAAAAACCATATTGAACTCCCATTTTCATGGAACGCCCTTTACACATGAATTGATTAAATTAAAATCATGCATTTTTTGTGTGCATATGGATGTTGTGGACAAATAGTAATATGAAGGATTGGAGCTAAACGTGTCCCTCCAGATCCCGTCAGCCACCCTTAGACATGTAGGCTGGGTTTTGCATAGTTGGACCTCTGTTGGGCGAATCAATTGATTCAATGCTGCCACATAAATGTGTGAGGTGCCACAACTCGCTCTCGCCCTTTGACAACACAAGCACCCCTCAAGTTCGTCCCTACATCAACTCCCAACCCATCCCCTCAGGGTCCCGCTCCTGTTAGAGGCTGCATGAGATATTGTTTGGTCTCGAATTCATGGCATTACTCAAAGGCTATTGAAGTTGAGTTCCAGGGGGTGAGTTGGAGGTGGAATTTCACTTTTGACGCTAAATCGATCGTCCACAGTGAGTCCCGTCAACTTCGAGAGCCTTCAAGTAATGCCATGACATAAGTTCGAGGCAAAAAGATATCCCACGCAGCCTCCAACAGGGGCAGAACCAGAGGGGGGTGGGTGAGAAATTAGTGCAGGAGTGGTCTTGAAGGGTGCTTGAGTGGTCGAAGGGTGAAAGCGAAGGCTTTGTGGTACCCGAAACCAATTTATTTGACAGTATTAGTGTCAATGAAACCTCCCAACAGAGGTCAAACCATGAATAACCCAGAGTGTGCAAAGGGGTGTCTCATAGGGTCTAGAAAATGGTTGAAAAGATGGGACAGCGAGTCTCAGAACTTGTTAGGAAGGTCGTAATGTGTGCCAGGATGGGGTTTTTACTCGACAGCGTCCTTCTAAGTCTGATGTTGCTGTCAAAACCTTGTGAATTCAACGACATGGGTTAGGTTTTAGTGATGTCGACGGCGAACCAATTAAGCCACAACGTAACGACTTCGTGGCGTTGAAACCAACTCTATGGGCTACCGAAATTTAAGAGGACCGCCTACATTAAAGAGTCAAAAAATCGTTGTTTTTTTTTTTGCTTAAATTGAAAGTATATCATCTGTAGAATATGCTCCCAAAGTTTCAAGTCCGAATTCGAACTGTAAACAGTCGAAATATAATATATAGTGCGCGTGCTCCGAAGCGTCGGTAAACGAAGCCGAGTTAAGACGAATCAAGCCGAAGCGTCGGTAGAACGACCGTTGCTGCAACGTGGCGTCTGTTGTATTTATTGTGTTCTTGCTCGTTGCTCTGCTGTTGGCTGTAAATATTTATAAATCATCGTGAGTTTTATCGACTATTTTTCATGTACGAAAACTTTAAACGCGTTTTTCTCGAAACGATGTTTTTCAAATTGGCGTGCACGATTACTCAAAAAGTACTGGACGGATTGACTTTTTTTTAAATTAAAGCTTATTTAATTACCTTCTATTTGAACTAAAAAAATCACTAAAAATTATTGCCAAAAAAGTTATTAACAAAAAAAACACGAAAATTTTCCAAAAAAAATCAATTTTTTTGTTTAAACAACAGCTTTTTTTTATTTTTTTTAAATAAATTCATGTTTTTTTTTAGTTCAAATAGAAGCTATACTCATAAACTACAAAAAAAATTTATTTTTATGATTCAGACGATTCTATGGGACGCTATCCTGAGTATCCTGCACGCCGTGGAGAAGGAATTTTCAAAGGCATCGGCATTCAGTTATTAATAACTTTTATTTAAACATATGAAATTTAATAAAACAATTTTTTTTTGTAAACCTTTAAATATACATAATAAACAGTAAAAATTTCAAAACAAGTTTGGTTTAGTTTCTTTGTAAAAAAATTCACGAAAAAGTGCGTGATTTTGGCCTCCTAATGTAGGCTGTCCCTAAAATGCCGCATGCCTTTAACTGGAATAGAACACAAATGGCGCTAATTTAAAAAGCATGAGGCTAATTTGGACGAGCAGTTTATATAATAATATTTGGCAAACAGTTGTTTAAACTTCATACTTTTGGCGTTTCAATTAACGGTGTTTGAATTAATAAAATTCAGCGGACTGGTTAAGCATACTTTGAACAAGATTATTTAGGTAACATAGCTACTTTCTTTCATCCCTAAGTGCAAAATATGTATGACACTCTCAGGCTACTTTGCATAAACACACACCAGCAATACCAGTGTGTGACTGAAAGTAAATTTACAGATTGAATAAAAGCGGGAATTACTAAATAATTTATGTTTCAATGATGCGCCTTGTTGTAAATACAATAATTAAACGTTTAATTCTGTTAATGAGCTTTCTGCTACATTAATCATATTGTCGGTACCTCGGGGTATTACAAACAGATGCTAGCAAAGGGAATTTCGCTGCGGATTATTTATTTCCGTGTTGAGATATTTACTAACTATAATAATATACAATTATATACCGCAACCTTCTATTAGCAGGAGGCAGAAAGGCAAATTTGCAATTTATTGCTCGGATATCTCTTTACCTTTCGACTTTTTTCTATGCTTAAAAAATAAATTACATATAGGTATACAAGCGGTTTGGTCAGCATAAAGAGATTAATATACTTCAGCTGCCAGTAAATTATGATCTACAAAGGAACTTGAAGAGTTCTGTTTGCAACCCTGAAAAACTAGTGATACAAACCGTAAGTTTTACAATTTTTTTCTTATCATTGTCTCAACTGACTGTCTCACAATCTATTATATCATATCTAATCTGTAAGAACTCGATTTATTTCATATCTACATGTGATTGTTTCCGTGAGAACTGTCATTAGTCATTAGTGACAGTTAATAATAAGTTAATATCTTACAAACAAAGTGACGGAACCATCCCACTCTGGTTTTTATAAAATTTTAGAAGGTTGTAGAGCACGTAAGTGATATGTATTTTTTTTTGCTGCCGATTAATAGGTCTAAGGTGGCGAAACTGACCCTCAAAATTACCCCCCAAAAATATACTTTCTGCTATATTTCTGGAACAAGAGGTATCGAGTTCGTTCAAAAAAGACATTGTTCCACTACATTAGCTCTGCATTTTGTATGAGACAAAAGTCGGAGAGGTTATTGGGGGTGAAAAATTATGTATATTATTATTATATGCGTATAAAATCTACATAATAAGCTTATATTCAGTGGAGGCTGATGAAATTGGGGGTTATTAGATCTAAGTAGAAAACTACAGAAGCAAAAAAGCTTCAAACTCGCGAAAAAAATCTGGTGTGTGCCCCACGAGATGTTGAAAACGGCTTGAAAAATATTGGCCGAGGAAAAACGGGATTAGAGTAAAAAGTTTATATACTTTATGATCATTGTAAATATATAAATTAATAAATTATTTTGTAGATAATTTAAAATTTCTTAAAAATAAACTAGATTATTTATTTATAAATCAAAGTGTTTATTTTCAATTTCAAACAAAACAAAAAAATTGAAATAACTAAGTTACTCATTGTCGATAAAACAGAAGTTACAGGCATTTTGGGGCACTTAGGAGCATTTGCGGTCGTTTTCGTACCCAGATTCGTGCTTAGCACACCGAAAACCCCTGTATACCAAGTGTCAAGCGATTTGGAGATAAGTCGTAAACGGAAGATCAGCCAAAGTATTTTTATAGATTCGATTTTTTTCTAAATTCCGAGATCTGTAAAAATTATAGTAATATTTGTTACAGCTGTATGGTATTATTATATAGTATTGTTATTTCACCCCAGCATTTAATTTTTGAAATTTTGCAATAACTGTATCTTTAAGCAAGATGAAAAATTTGCAAAAAGCACAACAATAAAAAATTATTTAATGCACTTTGTAATTGTGACAAGATATTTCGCAATTATTTTGTAAGCTGTTTCCAAGGAGCCAAGTCGGTGGGACATATACGAGGTCGGTAAATTAAGTAATGAGACTGACTTTTTTATACTTTTTTTATTCGAATAGAATTACAATTCAGTATTGTCTCCTTCAAAATAACTTTCTTGGGATAAGGGAAAGAGTAACTAGCACTACACAGCGCTAGAGACGGTTCTTACATTCCTCATAGCAGTGCTAGAACTCATATAAGGGAATAACCTTCAGATGGTCGGTTACAACCGTTTGAATGTTTTCTATAGCCTCAAAGTGACTTTCCTTGAAGACATTTTTCAGGAGACATCTCGAGGAGAGAAAAAAGTCACAAGGACTCAAGTCAGGCGAATAAGGAGGCTGAGGAGCCACCTTAATGTTTTTACTGGCTAAAAACTCGTTTACTGAAATGGCTGTGTGACAAGGCGCATTGTCGTGATGCCACATCTAGTTGTTCTTGATGTTTGGTTTTACACGCATGACCCTTTTTCGAAGTTTTTCAAGAACGTCTGTAAAACTGTTGATTTACTGTTTGGCCTGGAGTCACAAACACTGTGTGGACAATTCTCTGGCTATCAAAAAAGCAAATCAGTACGCATTTGATCTTCGACTTCGCTCATTCTTGCTTTTTAGTGTCTTGGAGAGCTTGAAGCGTGCCATTCCATGCTTTGGCGCTTGGTTTCCGGGTCGTATTCGAACACCTAAGTTTCACCACCAGTAATGCCACGTTCCATAAAGTCAAGAACTTTTCTCTGCTGATGTCCTCTTGTTCCTGTGACAGGTTTTTTGAAACCTTTTTTGCGCAGATTTTTCTCATCCTCAATTCGTTAGTCAAAAATGAAGAACAGTGGTGTGATTCAAATTTAACTTTTCCCCGATGAGTTTTGTCGTCAACCGATGATCTGAAAGTACAAGATCCCGTATTCTATTGACATTTTTATCGGTTCTTGGAGATGAAGGCTTTCCGCTGCGTGGTTCATCTTCAATCGACTCTCTTCCTTCCGAGAAACCACCAAAAAAACCTGGGTCTTGAAAAAACACTTTTGCAAAAGAAAACACCGTTGCGCTGTGTCCAAGTCTGAAGCAAAACCTGATAGCACACCGTTGCTCAAAATTAATGTCACTCATTTTTAAAACGCACTAGAAAAAAACCGGTTTACAAAAACAGTCACAGAGAACAAACAAATTACTCTAACAAGTTCAAACTTGTGCTGAAGGTGCATTACATGTTAGCCTACCGCCCTTCCAAGTCCCGTCTCCACAGTGTTGCTAGATCTGGTGATACGTTGCCAGTTTCATTATTTAATTTACACACCTCGTATTTTTCTTTGTATTTGTTTCTTTTCTTATATTTTCTTTTTGAAAGTTTCGTTTGACGTTTTTTTGCTACTATAGCCTTCTACTTATGTCTAGTAATCCCCTAAAATATTATGTCAGACCATACTTCCTTACGAAAATAGGAGAATTTCAATTTCTACCAGCCACCACTGGTTGTATTAAGGGTTTAATGCCTCCTCCTGAAACACCACCTCAAAATGCACACGCGCAATATGATTTGCTACAATGCCCAAAATAATCCTTGCTCAAAAAGAGTTCGGCATTTCGTCCGACATAAAAAACCTAACCGCTTTCATGCCGTCTTGTATCTTATGAAGCATAACTAAACAACATACGGCAGACGTGGGAAATACACCGAGAATTATAGTCGTCGGTAATCATTTCGGAATATTATCGAGGTATACAAATGCACGGTTGTGCACGGACAAGGGGGGCAGGAGAGATTTGATGAATGGCGCTTGTCATTCAGAGCGACTTGATCGGTGAATCAACCCTAAAATAGTCTGCGTTCGACCGTACAAAGACAAAAATAAAACCGCACGAAATGTAGGAATAGACGCCCATAAAATATCCAGGACACTTTTCACTCTTATGTTTATGTTCCCTTTGCTTTCAGGCAAATAGTTTCACGGTACTTAAAATTCTTCTACTTATTCGTTTGTTTCACGTGCGTACCTAACACACAGTGAGGTCATAAAGCTTGAGATAATTTCGATATCTTTTTCAGAGGTTTTTATAAAAAATGCTCGGACAGGTCGATTTTGTTTTTCGATTCCGTCTTTTGTTTAAACTATTATATCATCAGTCTTATTTTTAAGTGACCTATTTTTTTTATTCGATTTTTTTTAACGGAAAGCTTTTTGCGTACAGAAATGTGTAAAGTGATTATCTGAATATTTGATTGATAATTGACAAAGTAAAAAGAACAAAAAAAAAAGTAGTTTCCAGACTAAACGTAACGGAAAGGTCATTTTTTCATTTTTCTACAAGTATAAGTGCTTCTAGTCTTTACAAGAGTATAAGTTACGGAAACCACGAAGATGAACCAAACTTGTGTGTGTGTGTTTTTTTTTTAAATAGAACGTTTTTTTAGTAAGACATTATTTAGACAAGTTTGATGTGTGGATCGGTAAAAGCAGAACTGCCACTGCAGTGGCCTCCAAACAGCCCAGGCCTTAACCCTTAACCCTTTGGACAACGTGTTCTGTGAGGCTATAAAAATACTAATGCAAATGTGGATGCATTGGTCTCAATGCATCCACACGAATTGTATGTCTATACAATTGAACAATTCATATCGAATTTAAATTACCTTAATCCTAATTTTATAGTAAATTTATTATATAAATATATTATATTGTAAGATTATAAGTTTTAGGATCACCTGATTTTGAGGTTGAGTGGTAGTGAGGTTGAAGGGCACACCTGCTTCAAACATGCTTTACATTGATTTACACTGCTTGAATGCGTATAAGTTTCTTTTTTACTGGTTTATATAAGATTTTTCAATCACAAGGTTATGGGATTTTTGAGGTTATGAGGTTTTAGGATCACGCGGTTTTGAGGTTAAGTGGTACTGGGATTGAAGGGCAAATCTGTATCAAACATATCGATTTGCACTGCTTAAGCAAGTATAAGTCTCTTTTTTACTGAGTTATGGGGTTTTAGAATCGTAAAGTTATTGTTTTTTTGAGGTTATGGGGTCTAAGGTTATCGATTTTTGAGATTATATGGTTATGGAATTGATGAAATATATTATTATGGGATTTCGTTTCGGTTTTTATTAAATTATACAACTTTTAGCTTGAATTTCATGGTTTTAGGCCTATTTTTTTGAGGTTAGGAAGAGAACCGGATCTGATGGAGCAATTTGGACTTCGGATTCGGTTTCAGCGACCCAAAAATCATATAGTACACATAGTCAGACCCCTGCAAACGAATTTTTTTTGTGGAGCTATGTTATACACGCGTGTATTTTTTGCCCGTTGAAAACGCTCCAGAGCCCGCGTATGCGCAGTAGTACGCTATCCCCATTTCCGTCGTCGCGGGAACGCGGGAGACTTATGGAATTTTCCACGCGGGCACGCAAACATTCCGAAGCCTAGTTATTATTTTTGTAAGATAAGATCCTGTGTTGCTAACTACCATTTTATTAATACTTTCAAATGCAATATGTCGCGACTCGTTAAAGCAAACATAGATCTGTTATATATTTTTGAAAAGGGAAAAATTCGAAGAATCAGAATATATAAAAATGCATAGGGTGTTCCATTTAAAAAACACAGCTTTGATTTAGTTTGATGATTGCTGATGTTCAATTGTTTTCTTTTCCATAGCGTATTATTAAAATATAAGTAAAAATCTAAATTTTGTCTGAGGAACTTTTTTGTAACATCAATAATAAACTCGCAATGACTTGTCAGATTACAGAAACTAACCGTGTACATTATGGGCGTATCAGGTTGAATTGATCAAATCTTATTAGATTTTCTTTTTTTAAATCACTCGTGAGCTGTTGGTCTATTCAAAGTTTTTAAATAAATAAAAAAAGAAGTACATTTTTCATTCAAGTAGTCCCAAACACTCAATGCAGAATGAGGCGGTGAAAAAGTACATAATTTGGGTAAAGTACTGCTAGTACAGGGAGTCCTTCTCTTAAACATTGGGCGCATTCAGGGACGCTCAGCGGCTGAGTAGCTAACTTTGCTACTTCCCTGAATGGCTGACGTGGCTGACACTTTTTTGATCTCAGCGGCTGACCAATATTACTAAGCCTAAAATATTATAGCTGAGATGCTGACTGGACAATAATTCTATCATGATTCTCTCTGTCGTTTTATCTGTGCTGTGAGCAACTAAATTTTAACCTACTTTTAAACAAAAGTTATAGAAAAGAAAATATTGCTTGTTTGTAAACAAAAGTTATGAAAAAGAAAACGAACCTTTGTCCTTTAAGTGTCTTTAAGCACAGAACACGGCAGGGAATTATGAATCCATGATTCATGAAAGTTATCTATGCCATAGAAAATATTACGTTTTCTAAATCTTTGCGAAACTCATACAAACGATTCAGGGAGTTTTAAGCCGCTGACTGTCAGAAAAGGCTAACTACTAACACATAGCGGTTAGTGGCTGAGCGTCCCTGAATGCGCCCATTCATTCGTGTACATAATAATATAAGCAACATTTTTCTCGTGCTGAATTTTATTCTGCTCTTCTCTTAAAACGTTATCTTTAAACAAGTTTGGAAAATGTACTCCGATTATAACATCGATCTTATATTTAGTAGAAGTGGAAGGAAGACCTTAGAATGGTAAATAAGTACACATTTCAAATTTTGATTTTGACATTGGATTAATGATTAGCGACCCCAAAAACCCGTGCATACCATATTTCATCAAAATCGGATAATTAAAATAATTAGAACAGTTAAATTTTCTGATATTCATTTATTTAGCTAAATATTTTTCTGTTTATCATATGACCTCAGTTTTTCCTTAACAACTTTTCTACCTTCTCCCGTATGTGGGTTTTCGCCCCACCATAAAATTAGTAATAAAAAACCCCACACATTTGTCCATTTAAGCGTTTTTGTATCTTTAATAACAACAAAGTTACCCATGTAACAGGTCAAGAAATAGGGCGCCCTGTATTTGAATATAAATTTAAACAATGTAAATGATTTGAAATCGCTGGAAAAAATGTAAGTAGACATTATTACCTGGTATCTGGCGGATGTTCTAAAATATTAGAAAACCCATACACTTTTCATGGTCAGTGTCAGTCTGCCTGCTCTCTCAGTTCTTTCCAATTAAAACGCGCATAATTTAAACAATATTATTAGACAAACGTTTTTAAAAGTGATTGGCATAAACAAAGAACACATCACTCTCGATGGCTGCCGCGAGTGGGAAGGGTATCAGTTACAGCCGATTGTCTCCAGTTTTAAAAATAATAACAGTCCCACGCGAAAAACCAGATAAAAGCCTCAAAATGACGGTCGTTGCTCTTGGTATTTTTCACTTCAGTATTCCGAGGTTCTCCATATCTATTAGTGTCCTTATTTTTAAATCAGAACTATATATACGAGCCGGATTTCGTTAGTCATAACATAATGAATTATGCATTATACTACACTGTCTACTCCAGTAAGAAATCACATTTAACTCCAAATGAAACACGTGTTAGCATTCTGAATTATTTTCGAGTTTAAAGAAAATATGTTCACAACATTAAAATGCAGCGTACGGGCAATATTTCAATAAAAATTGTCATTCTAAATATAGAAGTAAAAAACGACCGCGCTTGAAAGATAGTATAAATAAAATATGTCTAAATAAAATAGGTAAGGGTTCTATGTTTAACGTAAGTATGGAACTGAATAATAAGGAATTCTATAAACAGAAGTTTCAATTGGTATTTTCTTCTTACTGGTAAATTAGAAAATACTGCTGGAAATTTATGGGCTTTTCAATAACTCTGAATTATTCCAACTTTTTTCTTTACTAGAATTGGACGTCATTGGATAATTGTCAGCAACTGATAAAAAACGTTTCATTATTTTATGTAGAGCATTTTGTCTGTTACTTTTATAGAAGTATACAGAGAAAGAAATATCTGTAAAAAATACGAAACATAACATTGGCCGCAATGGACCTTCTTACAAGGAATGTATAATTCCTTCTGCAAAAATAAGCCAATGTAAGTAAACTTACTTATATCCAAAGTTGCAAACATTTGTAAAAAAAAAATGTGTTTTTTTGTTATAACTCTTATATGCTGTAACTGATTTTCACAATTTTTCATATGTGGTTTCGTAATATTGGGTGCTATTATTTGATGCCTCTTGATATGATATAATAATTATAGAAAATATTCTTCTTTTATTATTAAGGTGGCTACAGTCACCAATTTGTGAATAGCTTGTATTATTTCAAATATTTTTCATCTCTTGTTAAATGTTTGTCAGACGTACAGTTTCTCTACAAAAAAAATAGTATGTACATTGTACATACTATGTACATACATTTTACTCTATTCTTTAAATTATATACTAATATTAAATTGTAGTTGAACAATTTCCTACAACTTACTATATCCATATAAGTTATAAAAATCGTTGTTGAATCGATCCTTACTTTATGTTTAGTTACCCAGCCAAGAGAGACAGTTTTCATCACTTAATAAATAAAAGCATTGTAAGCGTGCCAAAACTGCACATTTAGTTTTCATCGAACACATTTTGAATGTTAATAAATTATAGTTAAGTGGTAATCATTGTCATTGTAGTAAATTCCTCATGTTAATCTACATACAAATGTATTTCCACACTGGGGTACCAAAAGACGTACGTACGTTGTTATTTAAAAAAAAAAAGGAAAAAAATGCATATACGGTGTCCCAAAAGGCAACTTCAAGCCGAAAGGGAGGTACAGACCAAGTCTTGACTGAACGTATGAGAAATTAGATGAAATTGTCTTATGAAAATTGGTGAAAAATCGCTTCCTTAAGTCAATAATTTTGTGCCACAAATAAATTTTGGGTCTGACTAAGTATAGTATATGTTTTTTTGGGTCTCTGAAACCGAATCCGAAGTCCAAATTGCTCCATCAGATCCGGTTCTTTTCCTAACCTCAAAAAAGAGGCCTGAAACCATGAAATTCTAGTTAAAAATCGTATAATTTGATAAAAACCCAAACGAAATCCCATAATCATATGTGTATTTCATCAATTCCATAACCATATAATCTCAAAACTCCATAACCTTAGGCTCCATAACCTCAAAAACCCAATAACCTTATGATTCTAAAACCCCAAAACTCAGTATAAAAGAGACTTATACGCGCTTAAGCAGTGTAAATCAATATGTTTAAGGGTACCACTTAACCTCAAAACCGCGTGCTCCTAAAACCTCATAACCTTAAAAATCCCATAACCTTGTGATTGAAAAGCCTTATACACCAGTAAAAAAAGAGACTTATACGCATTCAAGCAGTGTAAATCAATATGTTTGAAACCGGTGTGCCCTTCAACCTCACTACCACTCAATCTCAAAATCATGTGATCCTAAAACTTCACAACCTTGAAAACTTCATAATTTTATACGGTCTGATTGAGTTTTAACACAAAAATAGTGTAAAATAAGGAATGATACCAAAATTTGTGTACAATCATACAAATTGTTTGTAATATGCTATCTTTGGCAAGGTAAAATTTACACATGTTTAATACTTTATACAATAAATACTTATTATACATTTTTTAATACTTATTATACAATTTTTAATACTTATTATACAATTTTTAATACTTATTATACAATTTTTAATACTTTATAAGATAAAAGTATGATTATTTTGTAATTTGATTTGGAAAGACCTGTGTCTTTCCAAATCAAATTACACAAAAACATACAATTTTGAACTTTTAGTCTCTTTTTTATTGGTTTATAAGGTTTTTCAATCACAAGGTTATGGGATTTTTGAGGTTATGAGGTTTTAGAATCACGCAGTTTTGAGGTTAAGTGATACTGGGATTGAAGGGCAAATCCGTTTCACACATATCGATTTACACTGCTTAAGCGCTTAAGGTTATTGGGTTTTTGAGGTTATGGGGCCTAAGGTTATGGAGTTTTGAGATTATATGGTTATGGAATTGATGAAATATATGATTATGGGATTTCGTTTGGGTTTTTATCAAATTAGGTATATAATTTTTAGCTTGAATTTCATGGTTTTAGGCCTGTTTTTTGAGGTTAGGAAAAGAACCGGATCTGATGGAGCAATTTGGATTCGGTTTCAGCGATCCAAAAAAACATATACTACACATAGTCAGACCCCTGCAAGAAAATTGTTTTTTTTTGTGGAGCTGTGTTATCATCATCACAGCACCCAACTTTGATTATTCATAATTTATAAAAAAATGTAGGACTACTCCATGGATGCTATAACAGTCCTCAAAAATTGGCATATCTAATGCCGATTCCAAAATGGTAATAAAAATAGTATATTCGACTATTAAAAAATTATATTGCTGTTCAACCACAGCAATCCATCAGTTTCCAGGTAATTTTCGTGTGTGAAACTCGATCTATGTAAATTGTTTAAATCTATGTTTTCGGTTTTTGTATGAAAACTATGTGAGGATATAAAATATAAAACAGTTAACTATTTCACGTAAAAAAAATCTTAAAACCTTTGAATATTATTACCATTTTACAACAATGCCTGAGGCAGAACATAACAAAAGTGAGCAGGTTGGCGTTCTCGCGTATGGTAGAAAGATATAGAGCTTGAGACACCATTATGACCCAATATATCCATTCCTTGGTCAGTACGTTTCACTACTCCGTTTGGGTTGCACACTGTTTCCGTATTCGTGTATTTGCTACCCACCTGGCTTTGTTACTCTTGATTTTGTTTCCGCTAGCGATAATCTAGGGCCAGGTCGGTAGCATAAATACACAAAAACGGAAACATTAAACGGAGTAGTGCAACGTACTGACTAAAGCGTGTGATCTGTAGGGTCATAGTAGTTCCATATCATTGGCGCATATTAGAGCTTGTGGGAAGCACCATAAAATTTAATATGCTACAGCTACCCGCCCCCTTTTATTTGGTACGATGTACCTCAGCTATTCAAATTTACATCAGTGAAGAAAGGGCCATCGACATGGTCTTCATTTATGCCTGCCCAAATATTAACCTTTCCAGGGTTTGGCGCATGTAATTCTTTCATCCAGTGAGGATTTTGTTTTGCCGTACCATGGCCGTGAAGTGGAAAAGTGGCTGCTGAAGCTGCTTTCTAAGTATGTGAGTTCTATGGATGAAATTTTTACAATGCAGGATGCCATTTCAGAATGTACATTGACGGAATTTGGTGAACTATCTATGGCACTGACGCTCTTGTAGGTCATTGTTTTACGCAATTTTTCACAGGCCTGGGTAAGACTTCGGTTTAGAAAGATAAATAGATAAATTTAGGGGTCGTATATATCTTTTGGTAGAGGACGGTCCCCTGAGAATAGAAGCACAAACATTTTTTTTAGGAAACGACCCCTAAAAAAGAAGAATTTTTTTATATCCCATGTTTTTTATATCCCAAGTCTATGGGAACTTTTACTTAGCAATATATAGCAATAGATGGCGCCATGAAACTACAACATTGACCTAAACCAACCTAACCTAGCAAGATATATAGGAGATATGCATGAATCTAATATAACCTAACCTAACCTATCAAAAAACTTATGAATGTTTTTATATCCCATGTTAAGTGGGTCGGAACTTTTACTTGGCAATATATATCATAGATGGCGTCAAGAAACTACAATATTGACCGAACCCAACATAACCTAACAAAATATATAGGAGATATGCATGACTTACAATAACATAATATAGACATCCAAAAAAAACGTCATCAAAGTTGGCCGAGAAAAAAAGACGTATTTCTATTCTTAATCGAATTTATAACCTTATTTACTTGTCAAGACTGTCACATCATATGACAGACATTGTTTATTTTACAAATTGTGACAGTCACTTGTCAAAAGTTTGACATTTGAACCGAAAAGCTTAGACATGACCGCTATTTCCATCTCTGTCGTTCATCGTCGTTCAAGTTGATGACGTTTTTTTTTTAGATGTACCTAATATGTTTAGATAACCTAACCTAACCTAAGCTATCCTGTATAAACTTAATAAATGAGATACAACTGAAATATATCAAATATCATTATTTGGCCCAAGACAGACGCTATCTTTCACCTTCCTACCATATCTGTGCACGAATTTCTAGTATCGTCATCTATGATTACTATTGTTAAATAAAAGTTCCGATAGACTTAACATGGGACATTAACAAAAACTCATAACTTTTTTAGGGGTCATTTCCAGAAAAAAAAAAATGTGTGCCACTATACTCAGGGGACCTTCATCTATCGAAAAATATATACGACCCCTAAATTTATCCATCTTTCTAAACCCAAGTTGAGCCCAGGCCTGTCTTGCGTTCTTCCCTTTGCGGAAATGAAAAAGCAAAATATGCCGAAAATGGACAGTTTGATCTTCCATGTTATTCCAATTCTTTCAATTTGATGTAAAAACCAAACAACGCAACCAATTCGATTACTTTTTTTTCTTAAATGAAGGTTGAACTGTCAGCTGTCAAATGGTGTAGCACTCGAGCCGATCGTGATGACATTTCTCATGGAAAATTGCATGTAATGCCATCTATTGCAAAAATTCGTCATGACTTTTCCGACAACCAATAAGATTAAATTGATTCAATTTGGGTGTTTCACATTTTTGCTGATAATACAACATTATTGATACCAGGCTACTTGTAAGTTCCATATTTTTTGAAGGGAGGAAACTTTTGAAACTTTATTTGAAACAAAATATTCATACAATATAAGCAGAAGATACCTATGCTTTTTATACGTACGCAAATGTGTCCTGAGATTTAATTTTAAAAACGTGGAAATATTGAAAGTGGAATAGTGATTCCTTAAGCACCGCTTTTTTTTTACTACTGCACTTTGCAAATTCGGACCTTTTAATTGAATCTCCCTGTTTCTTCATAAGCAGGTATCATTTACCGCATTTCTGCCATTTGGTGGCCAACGACAGATTACGCGTTCCTCAATGGCCAGGTAGGAGCACGAACAGTCGGACGGAGTTCGGTCGATCTGAATATCCCGGCTTCTGTGCAGTGGCGTGTGTTTATTGTGGCGCCTGACCCCCGCGGAGATAGACCTGCCTTCAGCCCCCCTGTCGCTGACGTACGCGCATTGTGCCCCGAATTGACGGGGCCGCCGCCGCGCCGTAAAAATAGTCCGGGAGACAGCGACACATTTTTGTCGCACATTCTATTCTGACCGATTAACGATAACAGTAGTTAGTTGATGTGTCAATAATCAACAACCAATTTGAATTGGCGCGACCGACGTGGCTAAATATTCCGAGAGTGGGGAAAAATGGGTGTTTTTTTTTTTTATTTGGAAATAAAAGGCGGGCCCGCCCTTCCCCCCAATCCCTTTTTTTTTGAAAAATTTTTGGGGGGTTGGGGGGAAAACCCCCCCCCTTTTTTTTTTTTTTAATTTAAAATCGAGCATCGTGCGGTACCTGTAATCGTTCAGATGAAGGCCTTTGAACCACTAACGTGCCGGCTGTATGTGATTTTCTTAAACCTTATAAACATAAAAACAAAACGAATACGCAGTAGAAAATTTATTCAATTGGAAAATCTGTTTTAGTCAGACTCAAATCAATAAACAAAATAATCTGAAATCCATAAAATGCTCATTAAAATATATTTACGGAAATATTAACCCTTAAATGGCACTAAAACGCCATGGCGCCGTTTGACTTAAATATGACTATGCTATTTAAATTTGATTATAATTATATTCAAATATAGCAATATAGCTGGATTCCAACGACCCCTCCTGTATCAGTTATATTAATTTGGGGTGTGGCATTTACGGGTTAATATTAGAAGAGACTATATTTATTACAACTAGGTACATTGATATACGAGGTGTGGCTATTAAATAACCAAACTGATGCTGCTACTAGCGCGCTGCGAGGCGTGTAGCGACAAGTTTGAACAGAACTGTGTCTGGTGACACTTTCCCCACCACCTTGAGCTCGGTGGACAAGCCAGTGGTTCGCTCAATTTTACTGTAGTAGTCGTTTGAATTAGTCTAGGCACCAGTGACACGTCGAAAAAATGTTAAGTGTTCAGATGGAGCAACGGGTTAATCTCAAGTTTCTTGTTAAACTGGGGAAAACTTTTACAGAAGCTTATGCAATGTTAAAAAAAGTGTACGGGAATGAATGTTTATCCCACACACAAACTTTTGAATGGTTTAAACGGTTTAAAGGGGGACGTGAAACGACCGAAGAGGATTCGCGCCACGGACGGCTCTCAACGTCAAAAGCAGACGAGAATATTGAAAAAAATTGGTAAATCAATCCGCGATGATCGTCGTCTTAGCATACGAGGGCTTGCTGAAAGAACAGGAATCGACAAAGAATGTGTTCGCCAGATTTTGCATGAATCGTTCAACATGCGCAAAGTTTGCGCAAAAATGGTGCCAAAACTCTTCACTCCCGAGCAAAAGGAATCAAGAATGAACATTTGCGCTGACATTCTAAACAACATTGACACTGATCCAGGCTTGTTAGACTCGGTGATTACTTGTGATGAATCGTGGTTTTTTACTTACGACCCTGAAACAAACGCCAATCCAAGCATTGAAAGAGCCCGAACTCGCCAAGGCAAAAAAAGGCCAGGATGAGCAAATTCAAATCCAAAGCGATGATGATCGTCTTTTTTGACATTCGAGGCATTGTTTACGTTCACTGGATCCCTGAGGGTCAGATGGTCAATCAACATTATTACGTCGAGGTTCTGACGGCCCTCGTGAGCGTGTGGGAAGACAAAGACCCGATTTGTGGAAGACCAAATCATGGAAGATTCACCAAGCCAATGCACCGGTCCATTCTGCTTTGTCTATGAAGGCGTTTTTTGCAAAATACGGCATTACTGTGTTGTAACATCCACCATACTCGCCCGACCTTGCCCCTTGTGACTATTTTTACTTCCCAAGTCAAATTGGCGCTGAAGGGGACAAATTCGAAAGTGTGGAAGCGGTTAAAGCAAAAGCGACGGAGGTTCTGGAAAAGTCATATGGAGCGGTGTAGAGATCGCCAAGGGGAGGACATTGAAGGCGAAAAAGTTGCTACTGTAATTGGTAAAGAATAAAATGTGTTATGACAGCAATTCGGTTATTTAATAGCCACATCTCGTAAATCCTTTCTTCCAATATTATTATTTGTGTAAATACATTTTAAAGAGCATTTAATGAATTTCAAACCATTTTAATTTTTAGTTTTTTCGATATGAGTTAAACAGATTCTCCAATCGAATCAATTTTATGTTTGTAGTGTGGTACATAAGGTTTAAGAAAAACATATTCAGCTAGCCCGTTAGTGGTGCATCAGATGAAGGCCTTTGAAGCATCTGAAGTCGATTACACATATCGCGAAGCGCTTGAATACGTTTAGTGCATGACAACTTCATGGCTTTAGCTGAAGGTCTTTCCACCACTACCGACCCAGCTCAACATTATTTTCTTGATTAATAGCTGAATAACCATCTTACGTCAAATGTTCACATGGTATGCTATCTAATTTACACCTGTTTTTTTTTACTAATACACACGAGCAGCTGAGATGTAACCCACCCTCATTATACCATTTTTCTAACTATCCAAGACCACTCTCGTATGAAAATGAGCCGGTATAAAATAATCAACCTCTAAGTGTTGCCGCATCCCCGGACCAAAACGCCGTCCGGTACTCGGTGATCGGTCTTCACGTGACCATTATGCAATCGTATCCATTAGTGGGATCGACTATGAATCATTAATACATAAGAATATTTTTTGGGATTCATTTGATGGATGAAACGTTTCTACGATTTACCATTGTAATGTGTTTGTCTGGTAGTCGGACTCCAGGTAATTTATATTGTTTCTAATTGAAACGATAAGATTGATCGGAGCAGGAAAATAGAGACTGGGAAATTTTGTGCGTATTGTATATAGATTATTTGACAGCCGCTATCTAGATTATTAATGAATTGCTGCAGCAGTTACAGAAACAGGCACGTAACGGAAATAAATTATAGGTATAGTTGCGTTATTTGAATTCCTATGGACCAGCGTATATGATTTAAGCTAAACAAAGTTTTAAAATTGCATCTATTTGTCGACAAAAATTTGGACTTTTCCGAAAGCGAAATACTGAACTACTACACGGCGAGTTTTCAACAATTGGCATCTTCAGGAGAAGATTATATCGACATGCTCAAATTTATCAAAGGTACTGAACGATGTCTGTTTATCAGACAAACAGTGAACTGGTGGGTATCGGACCATGTCCTGTCATACTATTGTTACACTTAATGATTTCTAAACTTTCAAAAGCATCCAACTGTCTACTGTTTGTTACATTTCTAACTTATATTTTAAATTATGTATGTATATCCTATGGTTGTTGTCAAAAGCGACTGTTGGACAACACAAGATTTTTCTGTTCTACCATATTTAAAATGAGCCATGTGTTCTTTAAATCTAGTCAATATAGATCTCTTTTGTTTGCCCAATATACTTTTACCCGATTTAACAAAACCTAAACCACAGTTTAACAAAAAACTTGAGATTAACCCTGTTGCTCCATCTGAACACTTAACATTTTTTCGGTGCGTAGACTAATTCAAACGACTGCTACAGTTAAACTGAGCGACCCACTGGCTTGTCCAGCGAGCTCAGGGTGGGGAACCAGACACAGTTCTGTTCAAACTTATCGCGACACTCGTAGCGCGCTGGTACTCGTAGCATCAGGTCGGTTATTCAGCAGCAAGAAATACACAAGTACATAATTTAGAATTGGCTTAAATGTGGCATACTTTCCGATAAATTAAAAAAAACTAAACCCTAAATTTTATAAAACCATTACCAAGTAAAATAATGCGTATTTCCTGTTTTTACATCTTTATATACGGTGTAAAATCACGTGTAAATTATGTGGAAACAGATAATAGATAATGGAAAAGGTTTTAAAATTTCTATATACAATGACTAAATTTGTAAACAGTTTATTTAAATGTATATACACAAACATTGATAATATGAAAACGGACAGTTTTTTGCACAAACATAATATTGGTTTAATCTTGGTTTGGTTTTTATTAGTTTCCTAAACCGGGTAGTAGGCAGTCGACTGAAATCTATTAATCGAAAAATCATTATTAAGAGTAAAATTATCGATTTTTCAGATCGATCTGAAGCACTGGATCGATCCAGTGAATCGATCCAAGAACCCCTCGAATCGGACCGATTCATGTTACAATAACAAAAAAGGATTTCCCAATTTTGCTGAAGCAAAAACAACTTGCTTAGAGTGTAATTGATTTGATTAATTGATCTTTAAATGGGAAATGTAATTTTTTCGTTAATTTAAATCAATAAACCAAATAATTTGCTTATTGTTTGATTTCTTGATGGCTAGCTAGTTTGTATAAAGAATTGTTCCACAAAACTTTCTTTACGAGTTTCGTTTCCGGATACATTTAATCTATTGCTACCCAATTCCTTGTACATTCGATTAATCGTAAATCGACCTTTTAATGCTCGATTTAATCAAGAATTGATTTTAGTGCCTTCGATTCGAATCAAATCGGAGATCGATTTTTTTTTTAGAATGAATCGACATGGCTACCGGGGAGCTCATTCTGCCACAACCCTGTATATACCTGAGATGCTTATTACCGCAACGCTCGCAACGTAATATAACGATGGGCAGAATCAAGTAAAAATATCGAAGTACTGAGTTAACTTTTTTTTTTTTAGTCCTGATGGATAAATAAAGCGACATTCCATAGTCTTACGTTAGCTCGATGCGAGCGGATGGACGGTAGAACGCCGAGTTTAAAATAATTTCATAGTATGTACGTATTTTGCACCGTGTACATATTTATTTTAGAGTTCGTGTACTTTATTTACATATATTATCTGATTTTGTGTGCTTTTTGCAATAATGGCTGAAACAGTTGATTGAAAATTACGATGATTTTACAATAGACTGATCACATATTTATGTATTCCTACTCCTAATCCCCGATAAAATGAATGCGAAAACGCCGAAAGTGTTAAAGACAATTAGCTTTGAATATCCATCAACAAAACATTATTGGTATATTAGAAAAGAGGAATTTCGGTTTGATTTGTGCATAATGTTTTGCGCATGTAGTTTTTCGTGGAACGTGGTCGACAATATTCATTTTACAGCACGTTTTGTTTTTTGCCAAAAACTATCCTATTTCCACTGCCGAGTGTAGCCATATCTTGCGCAAAACATATTCATAAAAATTCATGGGAAATATCATACGCTCTTTTTGTAGCTCACAGTGGGCGTGTTTTGTTACAAATTTTAGGTGTTTCACATATTTTTCTCCCGATATTAATGCTATAAACGGTGCAAACAACTAAAAGCTAGTAGTAACACTTTTGTCCTCTTAGATGTAAAAATAATAATGTACTGATGTTTGTGACAACAACACTTCGATACCAAAAATTGTCAAAATTCGTGAAAATAATGTGCGTGGTGACGTCCCCCGAAGTATTAACCTTTGAAATTGCACTTTAACTTTAGTAGATACGGAAAGATCTACAACCATATGTACAGGTCAAATCGTTCACGTTTAACGAGAGGAAATGCAGAAAGACCACCGGTTGTGGCAACGAAAGCTCAATCAATGAAGACGATGTTTCTGAATGACATAAGCGATAAGTGTGTACATTATTAACACATTTTTACTCCTGTCTTTTTGGTCTCTCAACGGTGTCCTTTCGTCAATGACATGACGGATTACGAGTCCGACCTTGCGTTGTGGCACACTTTCCCGACCCTAGTCGTAATGCTGCAGAAGCAACTTGAAATATCAATAAACATGGGATGACATTGCTTGTGAACATACCACACGTACAATTACTCGCAAAGTTTTCGTACCTACCATTACCGGGAATTGTAAATAATCACAATTTTCATTTAATGGGTGTGAGTATAATTAATCATAATATTTTTATTATAAACATACATGTGTAAGTATTACATAAATTAAACTTGAACTTCATATCATTTACTGTTTAGAAAATAAAAACTAAATTATTCTCTATTGCAAAATCACGGGTCGCAAAAATATTCGTACTTCAGGATTTTTTGGTGAAATTGGCCAAGTTAGTATTTGGTTGGTCCACCTGCGATCACAGCCTGCAAACGTTTAGGCATGCTTGCTACCAATTTTTGTGTGATATCAGGGTCCATATTTTGCCATATATTTGTAATTGCCTGTTTAAGAGTGTTTTTATCTTTTATTTCATAATTTCGTAACTGTCATTTCATTTCCGACCATAAATGCTCAATTGCATATTTAATCAGGACTTTGAGGGGGTGTAAGTAACTGATGGGGAGTATTGTATATAATCCATTGCCTCACTATGTAAGCAGTGTGTTTTGGATCGTTGTCTTGTTGGAACCAATAATTATTTCCTGGATTCAATTTTGTGACACTTAATGGCAAATTTGTTTTTAATAGGTTTAGGTACGTAAATTTAGTCATAGTGCCATCAATAAAAACTAAATTCCCCGTCCCACTCGCACCCATACTTCCCCACACCATCATTGAACCGCCACCATTCTTAAAAGTTGGACACACATTTTTCGGTTGAAACTCAGCGTTTACCTTACGCCACACTAAACGTTTGCCGTCCTACTGAAAAATGTTGAACTTACTCTCATCAGTAAATAAAACTCGTTCCCAAAAGGTGTGATCCTTGCAAAAATACTTTTTGGCAAATTTTAATCGTTATCGTAATTTTTACTTTACTAATAAAGGACTTTTTCCTATATACTCTACCATGCAGATCGTGCCTTTTTTAAAGCCCGGCGGTAGGTATCTGCACTTACTTGCTTTTTAAAACGACTATTTACTAATGCCGCCAATTTTGGGGCACTTGTAGGGCATTTTTTATTTCACGCACTATTGCCTTTTCTTCTCGAGAAGTTAATAGTCTTGGACGGCCCTTTCAAGGCATATTGGAAACTATTTGATTTTCGTTATATCTTTTTATAATATAGTGTATAGTACTTTTGCTTCTTTTTAACAAATCACCTATTTCTTTATATTATTATTTATTTATTCGTGTCAGAAGTATCATATACAAGATACAGAAAGTGTACAACATGTAAAGATAAATAATACGAGTATGCAGTAAACACAGTAAATACATTATAGATAAATAAAACAAACAGAAGTTAACAAGTTACGGGTAACAAACTTTGCATTAAACATTCTTCGCCCAAAAGCGGGCAACGTCAATTGCATTTGGCTTTGCCTCCTTGAGGTCCTCCAGGGTACAGCGGGCAGGGCACAGTGGGTAAGTGTACATATGCGTTGTTTTTTGTACGTTTCCGCAGTCACATAGGTTTAAGGTGTATTATATCCCCATTTGTTGAGGGAGTATTTTGATCTTGCGGTGCCTGTTCGCAGTCTGTTCAGCGCTCTCCAGATTTCCCAGTTCTCCTCCCACCCAGGGGCCATATCTTCTGTGGGAGTCATCCAATGTTGGTTTCCAGAGGCTTTCCACCTGTCGATACTGTCTCTGGAGCCTGCGTAGTTTATTGTCGGGCTAAGAAAACAATTTCTGGATTTGAGTCTCCGAGGGGCTGGTTGTGCATTGTGTAGGGGGTGTTTCGCTGTCTGTGATGATCTTTGTCTCTCCTTGTGTGCTGCTGCTTCTCTTCGAACTACGGGGGCGGCTATCCCAGCTAGCAGATGAACCTTTTCCGGGGGGGTGGGTTTTAAGCAGCCTGTAATTATTCTGCTTGTTTCATTCAAGGCGACGTCCACTTGTTTTGCGTGCGCTGATCTGTACCAAACCGGACATGCATATTCACCTGTGGAATGGCAGAGGGCCAGGGCGGAGGCTTTTAGGATCTTTGGTTTAGCTCCCCAGGTGGAGCCGGTTAATTTTCGAATGATATTGTTTCTGCCACTGACTTTCATCTTGATGTTGAGGCAATGCTGCTTATAAGTCAGAGCCCTGTCTAGTGTCACGCCCAAGTATTTCGGGTTGGGGCAGTGTTCTAAAGTCTCTCCTCTCCAGCTGATTTGCAGCTTCCTGTTCACCTGTCTGTTCCGAAGGTGAAAAGCACATACTTGGGTTTTGGTTGGGTTTGATTTTAGTTGGTTCTTTTGGTAGTAAAGATCCAACTCTATTAGAGCTTTATTTAGGCGTTGCTCTACCTCTTCGAAGGTTTTCCCTTGTGTGGATATTACGCGTTCGTCGGCGTAGATATAGCTGGTTGTAGTCACGGGGAGGGGCTGATCATTAGTATATATGTTGAAGAGGGTTGGGGCCAGCACATTTCTTTATATGATTTTCCTTCTAAATGCCACTGTACTGCCATTTGTCTCTCCTGTGCTGTTGTTTCTAATTTACGTCCCATTATAATTAGAAATATTTTAACAGATTCACACAACATTTGTTTACACTCGTCTGAATGTATAACTGAAAACTGTGACTGAAGTCTTAACAACTGGGATCTCACCGTTATACCTGGGACACTGAGGTTATGCGGAGTACGAATACTTTTGCTGCGTAGATATTGCCATTCTTTAAATTAAATATTTTTTTATGTAGGCATTTAATTCAATATGAAGCTAAAACTTGATTTATGCATTGCTGATATAGTGTACTTCTAAATATATTTATTACATGAAATTTTCCTTACAGCTATAAAATGCTGTTAATTTCTTTACACATCAATTCAGGGTACGAATACTTTTGCAAGTAACTGTAGATGGTTTGAAAAATTTTTGCATTGGTGTAGTCTTGAAGGTGGTAGGTCGCGGCCGGCCATCAGAAGTTGACAACGACCAACTGAAGGCGTTAATCGAAGCTGGCCTACTGAAAACCACACGAGAATTTGCCGCAACGCTCGCAACGCAGTGTTGCCAGATTGGGGGTTTTCCCCCCAAAATTGGGGTATTTTACTATGCCTGGAGGATTTTTTGGGGTCTTTTGGGGTTTTTGGGGGTAAATTGTATCTTGGGAGTATTTTTTTGATGGATAACAGAGAGTGTTTGGACGCAAAATAAGAACAAGCAGTATTATAGTAGGCGTTATATTGACATCTACGCATGCGCAGTTTGATCCGCAAATAAGGATTGCTTGTCCTTATTAGTGAACGAATACCTGTTTACCTTATTTCAAGATTTGGCAACTTTGAGGTCCATTCTGAAGCATAACCTTATTTTTCCGTTAGTATGTGTAAACAATGACATATAAATCGTTAATTTATGCGGTTAAACAATTTTAGTGGATCCGCATTATCTGACTGAAAGAGTTTATTTACATGAATGATTTGTTTTAATGCCCAGCTTAAAAAGGTAAAATATAACAAATTTGATTTGTCTTTGATCAACCACATAGCACCTTTCGCTATCTTTATTACCTTCCCCCCTTAAAAAACATATTATTTTGGTTATCTCTGAAAAGAGAAAAATTGGTTATTTTTTTTTTAATGAGGAAGTTCCTTTTTTTCGTTAAATTCTATTTTTTTGAAATTGTTATTGTATTTTTTGTAGTTTTCTTTTTGTTTTTCTTTTTTTTATTCATCAATCTAATGGGTTTTTTTAAGATGTTTTTTTTTGTTTTCTGTTTTTTTTTATTCTTAAAAAAGTCGTTTTGAGTTTTTATAGAGTTGTCTCTTTTTTTCATAAATGTTTTCTGAGTAAAAAATTTTTGTTTCTAAATCAGGTTTTTTCCGTTTAATTCTAAATCTGAGAGGTCGGAAAACTCGCCGGCACTTTTTTCTCTTTTGTTTTTCTCCACCCACCGTTTTCGTTTTCTTTAATAAAAATGAAGCTGGAAAGTCTCCCTTAAAATTTTTTTTTTTTTGCGGAAAAGTTCAAAAAAATTCTCCCTACAACCCTAAGTATAATATTAATTCTCTTTTCATCATGAGACCTCAACCCGAAAAAGCCTTTTTAGGTTAGATGACAAATAATGTTTTACTCAGGCTTTTTTGAAAAAGTGAGAGGATTTTCCTCAATTCTACGTAAAATTGTGTAATTTTTCCGTTTTCTTTTGAATTTTCAAATGATGTCCGCCTTTAATCCGCCATTTATTTCAGTTTTTCACCAGGAATACTCATGTACTAACTGATGTGGGAAAATTGTTTTTTTTTTAATGATCCTTTCTTATCCGGCCGTTTTGATCCGCCATATTAAAATTGAAATTTAGTCATTATTCTGTATTTGTTTTGTTGAGGAAAATGGCGTGGATAAAAAATCACTTTTTTTCTCGTTAATATGATTCTGTTTTGAGTTTTTGCAATTCCCTTTTGAAAGTAGGTCTTAGGTGGCAAAAAAATTTTTCACTCCACTTTGCCTCCACCCCCCTTAAATGGGTAGGTTGGTTTTTGATATATTTCCCTTTTTTTTCTCCTAAGGCTTTTTTTTTTATTTTCCAATTCTGCCCCAACGAAATCCACCAAATAGGATAAGTGGTTTTTATTGTGATTCTTTTTCCCTTCGTTTGCGCTAGGAATTGTGTAAGTTTGGGCGTTAATGGGTTAATACCAAAATGTATTTTAAGTGGATACCACTGTTCTAATATTGAGGATGAAGAAGTTGCAGAAATATTTTCAGAAACAGTAATATAATAATAAACAATAATATAATAAATATGTATATAATAATATAATACATTTCAAATGATTTGGGGGATTTTATTTGAAAAGTGTCATTTTTGGGGGAATTTTTAACTTTGGTTGGAGGAATTGTAAAAATCGAGCTGGCAACTCTGTCGAAACGTAATAATATGGGAATTTAAAAGTCGGCAAAGTCTGCGCAGCGGCGAGGGCACGATAGAAGGACTTTAGTCCGCCATAACTCACTCGGTATGAGCACGAACCGCCGCGTCTTATTTATAATAGTGTTGCAACAAAGAGGTCGCGGGAGGAAATAATTTAATGGTTCTCCCATGAACAAACGTGCCGACCGTGTAAAACGCGGCCCCGCAAAATCAATCAGCAATAACTCGACGGCCGATCGCGGCGGCGGCGGCGCGGCGTCGTGCGGATCGCCGGCCGGCACGCAGACGTTGCTCGCATCCACAATAAGAGCAATTAATGAGCCGGCCATTCGGGATTTTAATAAGTAATTCAGGTCGAACGCGTATTTTCATCGCATCGCGGCCGAGGAGCGGAGATTATTAGTTTCGTTAATCTGCACGCTAAATATTTATAACTCGAACGATCAAACGAAAGACCAAAGTTATCATCTACAAGTTGGATTCGTGAGAATTACCAGCCCCCTCCCGTTTTTCTTCGTTATACCATCATTTTTTCAATCAGGATTGCATTTACATTGTATCTACTCCATTATTAATATAATTTAACCTATCACTCGATACTCATATAGAGATACTCGAGCGCATGGGAAAAAAATAAAGAACTCCTCCTGACAATCAAGGAGAAAAAAAATAGAGTATCTAGGTCATATTATACGAGGCCAGCGGTATGAAATTCTCCGCCTGATAATGGAAGGAAAAATCGAGGGGAAAAGGTCAGTTGGTCGAAGGCAAAATTTATGGCTGAAGGACCTACGAAGATGGTTTGCACGGATGTCAACAGAAAGGACAATGTTAAAAATAGCCGGTTTTTAACGCATCTGGGGCACGAACGAAATTATTGTTTATGATTAGTAGAAGTCAATAATTATTTATTGTTTATTATTTGATCTTACTATAACCCAATGACCCTCTTGTGACCTTGGAATGGCCTTGAACCTCAACAGTGTGATCAAATGGACTTCAGATTCACATCAGGCGATCCGAAAACCTATAGAACAAGTTATTGGATCAGTTCTGGTCATTTTTTGTATTTAACCATGACTATGACTCTCGATTGACCTTGGAATGACCTTGAACCTCAACAGTGTGATCAAATGGACTTCGGATTCAGATCGGGTGACCCCGAAAACATATAGAACAAGTTATTGGAACATGTTTACTATATTCGACCTTATAATTACATAATATGAGCCTGATGTAACCTTCAAATGAGCTTAAAAAAAATCTTGAGGTGACAGAGCTAAACGAATCTCAGATTTGGATTCAGCGGCCCAAAAACCAAAAAAGGCATATGGTCTGGTATTTGGGTTTGAAAACTTTTTATTTTTGTTGTAACTGTCTTGTAGACTAGCAGTCGATTGATATGATGTACATATATAGCGCATAAGTTTTCCCGGACTTTTAGGATTTTCTATGAATATTATTGACTTCTACTAATCATAAACAATAATTTATGTAGGGTTTCGTTCGTGCCCCAGATGCGTTAAAAAACGGCTATTTTTAACATTGTCCTTTTCTGAGCTGCGGTCTCCCTTACAATGATAGTCAATCGGATCTTAAGTTAGTCTTAAGAAGAAGAACCTATCACTGAAAACAGCAACTTTTCCAGACAGAGTGGCAAAAGCTTGCCCCATATTTAACCCCTTGAAACAAATGTCTTTGTTTTCGTTGATTTGGTCTAAACAGCCGGAAAATCACAAATCACAAAAGTAAATCCTCTGCTAATGCCTGACAATGTATAAAATGTAATCAACATATGTTTTCTTATATCTTTGGGGATGATGGGACATGATCCCGGGGTTTATTGGGTTCTATTATATTGCACCCAAAATAGACTAGAGCTCTAAGGAAATGACAATCTTTTCAGTTTTATAAAAAAAAATATTTCCCTCATACTCCCAAGTTATGTGCTGCATTTAAACAATGTTAATTTCTGGAGTGGGTACTGGAACCTTCGACGTAGAAACAAAAAACCCGGACCTTTTCCACGAAACACCGAACTACTATATTTTTCTCGACGCGCGTTTCGCTAACTAAGTTGGCATCTTCAGAAGAAGATTAAAACTCTTTTAGTTTATGATCATGTGGTATTAATACCATGATGTGGTATTAATATTAGCAGATGTGGTATGAATGTCGTACTTTCTTTTACAGGTTTTTAATAAAAATAAAAAAATAGTAAAAAACAAGATGTTCATTAAATTAGGTAGTCTCACGTTGTAAAGTCACTCCTAGTAGGTAAGGATATTCTGTGTCTAGTAGGTAAGGATATATGTTTCCTTTTTTGTGAATGATATAATACATTTACAGATATTGAGACAAGTTTATTACCACAGTACCATTGATATATTTTTTCTAACTCATATTGTAACATTAGGTATACAGTCCTCTTCTGTGTATAGGTATACTTTTAAATATTTTTAAATCATCATAAAAAAAAATAAGAAAGATATATTAAAAAATCTAACTGTAAACAATAGGGTTCGGAAATGTGTACTATAACGCAGGGCTCGGCACTATAAAACTCTAGAAAGAATAAATCGTGTTTTTCAATTAATTTATCATCAGATCCCTTCTTTATGTTATATTTTATCCGTTAATGGTGTTTTTTTGGCCGTCTGTACTCTTGTTTAAATTATTAGTGTCTAAATATCAGTAAATGTGATATTGTATAATTCTCAAGAAAGAAAACATAGATAGAATATCCTTACCTACTAGAAGGAGTGACATGTCAATGCAAGACTCTACATAATTTAATGAACATATCATTTTTTACAGTTTTTACAATTCCAATCAAAACCTGTAGAAGAAAGTACGACATTCATATACATTTTTTACACCAATAAAAAAACCGGCCCACCTGATTTATTGTGTATCTTGACATTATTTCAGTGCACACTTGACTTGTCCAGCTGCTTTAAAATTCGGTATTTTGCTCAACTTTGAGATCGTATAGAAAGAAACACCTAGTATATTTTTAATTAAAGGCCATGTGGAGTCCTGATCAAAGCTATGAATTCAGATTTTAAATAAAAATGGAATATCGCTAAATGGTCATATTGAATTTCGGAGGTAAAAAAAAAATCGTAGTAGGCTGTAGGTTTTATAAAAGGAGACGCCCTTTAAAACAAAAAAAAAAAACTAATAGATCAAGACAGTAGTGCCGAATGGGTCATCTGTAAATATCATGTAAACAGAAGAAAGATTTTTTTAAGCGTGCCATTTTCAAACACGATCCACAAAGTATGACCGATGTGAAGTAGTTTTAGCAGTAATCTAACATCGCAGGTAATTTAGATAATTTTGAACACGCACCATAGACCATAGAGGTACTTTATTTCTGTTGTGAAATACGCTCTTAAAACGTATTACCATCTGCTAACATTAATACCTCATGATCATTCGTAAACCATGCCAGCAATGTGCCACATTACTTGCAATTAAATTAATTACCTATCCGCGGCAAGAGTGATTTCATTATTAGTTTACAATCCTGTTTGGACCATAACAAATATCCGTTTCGGGACATTTTGGCCTCTTTTTTGCATGAACACTATCCTGGATATGTGGAATATATGTGGAAGTAATTTAGTTGAAATAAAAATAAATGATCCCATTGGTTCACATTTTTTCTGAGATTATAACCATGAAAACTAAAAAAAAAAAAGTTTGATCAATCTTTTTTTGCATAATCGTACAAATACAATATTAATAATCACACGTACTGAGATGTAATAAATATTTATCTTTTTCTTCAACACATTGGTAATGGAAATGCTTATTGTTCCAATTAAAAAATCGTACACACCTATCTAGAAATACAATTGATGTCACAAGGAGAATCACAATACTTCTTATGAGCGTTGAAGAGGCGAGTATTATTTTAAAATTTCGATAGGCAACACTAGATTCGGTAGTAGTCCCTATTCAGAACTACCTCACTCTTCATAGAAACAGGAATTGCTACGAATTTGTAAAATTGTTCGATTAAAATCTATTAAAAACAATATGCGTTAGACTCAAACGGGAGTTTGTAATGTTTTAAAAAAATATATGAATTTTTTTCGATATTAAGCTGTGTACACGGTTCCCAAAAAGACCCATGAAATATATACTGGGTGTCTCAGCTTTTAGTTTACAGACTTTATCTGTTCACCCAGGATAGTTAGCAAAAAACTTTATATATAAAAGTTACTTGAATTCATGAGGGCTATAAAATGACATATTCCGTTTGACATGTGCTAGTGACCTTGAGGTAATGTCAGTGTCAATATAAGTTTTTTAAATACAACACCCTGTATTTTTCGACATTTTTGTATTTACCGAACAATTCTACGCATATTTCATGTAACATACCCTATACCTATCTTCAACCGTTTTTTAGATTCGCTATTATAGACGAAAATTTGTTTCATTATCATGATTATAAAGCTCATCCACATTCTCTATTTTTTATCTATACAATACTGTAATATTTACTAAAAACAAAAACAAGGTAAATACAAGCTTATAAATACAAGAGTTAGGTACAGCTATTTCTTGTTGATATAATATGATCCATTTTTGTACAGGACTGTTTCAATGCCACAAATACAAATTGGACTAAAATTATTAGGTGCTTTCTTATGACTGAATCTACTTCATATAATTTATGGAAATAGAGAAAGCGCTTTGTAAAAGTCGTTTAGATTAAATTGGTAATTTGTATGAACTCGATACGTATAATTTCACATTACGAAAGGAGTGGTTATGTTTCGGCTCCTATTTAATTATACATTATAATTAATTTTAATTGCCTAAATAAGATACACAGAAGCCTGAACAAGTGTGCCTGAATATTTTCGTTCTATCTTATCTAAATATTCTATTAGACATTCGATGATTGTGTTAAGACCTTCGTTCCGAACTACTGTTTTACTGTTTTATGACATTGACTTAAGCATATATACGGAGTGTTCTACCTAAGGCGGTTTCATACATAACTCCGTTATTGTAAATTTATGCAAACGATGTTTTAAATAAAGTTGCCCAAAATGATGTGGTGCATGTTTGTAAAATATTTAGATACATAGTAGGTGGTCCGTTTCATATAACCGCTAGACAACTTCGTTATTTTAAAAGGAACACCCTGTATATTTGTTGTGGATACCCCACTAAATTTAAGGCTGACTTACTTACCATATATGGTCCCTGAAACCCATAATTTTGGAGATATCTGTTTTTGAAAAATATCACGCTGACAGCGTTCTAAATATTTTTAAATAAGTAGCTTTTAAACTAAAAAAAGCTAGTGACATGTGGTTTTGACAGTTTGATTCGTAATAAATTTACTCTACCATTTTCATTATGACACTACAATGAACACAAAACATAGCTAGAACGAAACACAATTAATGAAAATAGCAAAGTAATGAAAATATACAATAAAAAAAACACGACTGTAACATATTGGTTAGTAGGTATTCTTGGGGTAATTTCCCGAACGGCTACTGTTATACGTTGACGCATATTTCCCTAGCAGTCCAGTAGACAGAGATTTTTATGTGTTCTTGAAACATATAGGGCTATTTTTGATGGTTCACTTTGTATTTTTTTTGCGTAGAACACAATGCGCGGGGTCCATATCTAGAGCTGAAACCGTCCGCTAATTTTATAAAATAACAATTTGTGAAAAATAATCTGTCTTTTTTCACATTTCCGCTTATATCTCCATTCCTTAGCATATTTTAATATTACATATGCATATAAGAAGTTGTAGCCTATTGAAATTCTAAAAGTGCTATTTTTTTCACTATTTTTTTACTTCGAAAGTAGGGCGACTATGATCATGAAATTTCTTGGAGGGACTGCTATTTGTAGTATGAAGTTACAAAAAAAATTCAGCTCGATCCGTTAATAACTTTTCGAGTAATTAACGATCGAATTTTTTTGCAAGCCTTAATTAACAATGACGCCATTTCATTGTTTTGGGTTGGGCTAGAAAAATCATAAATCTCTTCAAGTTTGCGAGATTTTTTGTGAGTTTGAACAATATTAATTTGGGCCAGTTTTATAACATTTTCTACGCGACTACCTTTTTTGACGCGACGTATATATTGTTTTAGCGTTGCCGCTTCGAAATTCTCGGAATTGTGACTATAATATGTTGACGCGCATTTTTTGTTTAAAATATGCGTCTTGAAGCGTACTTTTAAGATATGTATTTATAAAATAAGCGTCAAAAAAGGTAGTCGCGTAGAAAACGTTATAAAACTGGCCCAAATTAATATTTTTCATAATCTCAAAAATCTCGCAACAGAATTCTACCATCTCTAATATCTACAATAAACAAGGAAATGGCGTAATTGTTAATTAAGGCTTGCAAAAAAATTTATCGTTCATACTCGAAAAGTTATTAACGGATCGAGCTGAAATTTTTATTACAATTTACTTCATATACTACAAACAGCAGTCCCTCCAAGAAATTTCATGATCATAGTTGCCCTACTTTCGAAGTAAAAAAATAGTGAAAATATAGCACTTTTTCAACTTCAGCAGTCATTTGCAAATTAACAATAGCACTTGGAGACTTTGGATTGGACTTAAAATTTTAGAATTTCAATAGGCTACAACTTCTTATATGCATATGTTATATTAAAATATGCTAAGGACGGAGATATAAGCGGAAATGTGAAAAAATAGGTTTTTTTTTTAAAATTGTTAATTTAAAGAATTAGCGGACGGTTTCAGCTCTACGGACCCCACGCATTGTGTTCTACGCAAAAAAATACATAGGACACCGTCAAAACTAGCCGTATATGTTTCAAGAACAGTTTTTGATGATTCCCCTGCCTACTGGACTATAGTTGTTAATGGAGTATTGTAAACTCCATTTTTTATAAATCCCCACAAAAAAGAAGCCACAATTTGTACAATTTGAAGACCTTGGACATATTTCGAGAATGAATTTGAATGTAAAATGATACGTAATACCAATGTTTTTTTATTATGTATCCTATTATTTACTTATTATAATTGTATTTTATTAATTATAATTGTATTATTTTATTATCTTCGTTTCTGTTTCGTCCCTACTACGTTTTATGTACGTTGTTGTCAGTAAATGCTGTAAATAATATTGTCAAACCAAACTTGCTTTAAATCTCTTTTTTCATGAACCTTGGAAAATAACTGATTTTTTTTTGACATTCTATGTCTTTATTATGGGATTGCCCCTGGAAAATATTGCGATCTGCGTCATGGTTTGCGTCACGTCACGCTTGGTAAAGATGGTTTGCCTAACCGAGGGGCAAAATCTGGGGTAGGGAAAAACTCTATCGAGCATCATGTATGTGACGCATGACGTCATGGGTCCAAAGACATAGAATGTTCCATGACCTCACGTGCGTAGCTTCGTGAGTTCCAATCTTTTCGAAAACTGATAAGAGTTAGATACGGACTACCTTATTTAAACTAAAAGGTAATTTCATTTCGCATTCAACGGTATAATGTTAATGACATACCATTTGAAAAAAAAGTAATTGTTTCGGAGATTAATGGAGTTATGGAAGAAATCACCTTAGATGGAACAGACTGTAGATATAATGGTTTTTGACTAAGCGTTCATGATGCAGGTTGAAGAGTTTACCTACAAACATACATACAAAACATACTACAAAATATACACCTATTTAACAAAATATTTTTGGAAGCAGTATATCCAATCAAATGGAGAAATAACCTCAACTGAATTCAATTATATCTAATTGTGACGGAAACAGCAGGGGTACAATTTTGGTAGGAAGGCACCCCGAGTTATTTTTTTTTTTGTGGATGTTGTTACACGTAAATATGCTTCTGCGATTGCAGTATTCAAACTTCTAAACTAGGTGTAGTTAATTCATTATAAATATTCATATTTCTTCATGAAATCTTCATATTTTCTTACTCATCTAAAAATTGTTATCTGAATGTTACCTAAACGTTCCTTAAACGTCGTCTTAACGTTTAATTAAACGCTCATTAAATAGGTATCATGATAATATATACGTAGTACTTTCTAAACATAGGAAAAACGGCAATACATTTAAAAAATATACTGTGTTGTTTGAGAAAACCTGTCTGCATTCTTTATATTTTACCAGTAAAATGTGTTGTAACAAAATTTAATAATTTATGTGTTTGCATTCTGAGAATTTGTAAAAAAAAATTGTAGACTTATAGTAGTTACCTATACATATAACTGTCGCCGTTAAGATAGACGCGCAAATTGTTCATTTTTATCAAACATTTAACTACCATTTGAACGTTTCATTTGGACAATTTCTTCTCAAATTAGAAAATTGTGAATTTAAAACATTACCTACAGTTTTACCTGAGAAACACCATATAAGTAATTAGTTTGAGATCCCACTTCAAAGTATTAATTGCATCTTTAATACTGGTCTCTTTTTATAATACGTGTTACCTAATATTTTAAAAACTAATGGTTATAATTCACTTTTTTTTATGACTACTTTTTTTTTAATTTCTGAGAACTGCTACAGTATCTTCACCGTACACAGACATTTTTTTGGGACAGCTGTTCACCTTCATTAATTTTAATTTCGTATCATTTGAGTTAAGGACTGCGTTAAAATACCTGAAAAGGTGTCCCATGTTATCTTGTATTATCTCTTCCATCTTCGGATGGAAGTCGTAGCTTTCTCTACCTACGTGCATATTTAACGTGTTGAATAATAATTCAAGTTCAAGTATTAGGGAAGCCTCTCACGTTAGTAAACTGAGACTTTTCACAAGCAAGTAAATGAAAAATACTTTTTCTTCTGCAGATTATTTCATAGATGTCTATGAATATTAATAAATACTGATCAATAAATCTTAGAAATGTGCAATTGAAAATAATCATTGACAACATGTTTAACAAACATATTTATATGTTTTTAAAAATTTGCGCAAACTATTCTATACGTTTTCAAATAAGCATTGAACCACTTATACATATGACTAAAGAAAAGTTTGATAGCTTTGGTTTTGTTTATGATTATAATATTTCAGTGTGGTATTTTATACTGTATTACATTACATTTACATTTATTTGAATGTTTCTGAGTTGTAGGTCCAACATTTTTCATCTGGTAAATACATACTTAATTTTTCATTTACAACTTTTGCATGTCTATAATTTCTGCATCTATCAGCGGAAAATGTGATTTACATGTGAAATTATAAGCTTTAACGTGTAAATTATATAGTAATTGGTGATTAGTAAAACTGGCATATAACACAAAAACAAAATAATTAGTTGCATTTACTTTAACAATAAGTTACCGATTAAAATAGGGAAACCTATTATTCTGTGTGTTCTATCTTTTTGGTAATAGAAGCCTTTTTTTCAAAATTTAACGAATCTACTCGTATAAATGATTTAATTAAATTATCTCCTGTAATCAAATTAAAAACCAACAGCGACATCTAATATAAATATATTTAAATCGTATTTAATATATTACAAAAATACCGTATATACTCAATAATTACATTCATTAGCAGTCTCTACTAAAAGATCACAGTCTTGAGTTGAAAATGTCATGTTCTTGTCGGTTTTCCCGACGGCGTAGAACACCGAGTTGTTTCAGCAAACAATATGTACGAAATACCTAGTACCAACAATTCACCAATAGTGAAACAATCTTTCACCTATTTACCACTATAGCTGCCGTCGCGCCACCTAACACTGTGCCCCCACTGTCTCACGTTAATTTTCTTTTGCTAAATGGTCAAATTAATTTTTTTTTATTTTACATGCAACAAGATACAACACGTCTGTGTAATAACAAATGAAAATAGCATATTATTCTTAACTCCGAATTAATATATTTACGTGGGTATGAAAATTTTTTCGAATATATGAGTATTTACGTAAAAATGTAAGCTTTCCACATTTTCAACATATTTCGCGAGGTGAGGTAAGGTAAAGCATAAAACTGTCATGTGAACCTAACCAAATTTTATATCAAATACGAACAATAAAATTAGCATTAATCATCCAATAAATAAAAACGGTAAATGATATGCCACTAGTTAAGTCAATAAAAACAAACTCTCTTAGCCAGTGTCTTAGATGCAAATGTAAAAATTATGGTAATTTTTGTCGTTTCCATGGCGGTCAAACAAATTATTGCTATTGGCGTTATCTCGAAAATAGTTGTAAAAGATAACACGTTACATGAAAAATAATTTAGAGCCTCGTTACCGTAAAAATTGATAGGGAAAAATAAACCCGCCGTGTTGTTTTAAATTTCGCTAACAACTTTAAGTTGAACACAAAATTATGTCAATCCAATTAAGTCTTATGCCCAATGCTAATGTTCTAATTGTTAGGATGGGTAAAATCTGTCGTTAGCAATTATTCTACTTTTCCTATTTATTCATAGTTCATACTTACGAGACGTGGTAGATAAAATAATTTGGAGTTAAGAATGCTTTGTACTTTCCATTTTTTACATACTCTATACAGAGAAAAAAAACACCACTACAATTTCTCGAAACACCTCGAGTTCGTTAACATCTCCCTAGTGAGCCGCCACACTTGTTTCGAAGCATTCTCGAGAGCACTGGGCGATTTGCCTTTGAAAAGGTCCAGGTTGGGCAGGAAGTAGTGCGGACAACGTTTGCACTGCAGACAGGAGATGAGTTGCAGGAATATCCCGTTGATCCGGTCGGCTATGCAGGCCTCGTCCCACTCGGATTCCCTGGGGTGTTTCTCGCACTCGTAGAGCAGCAGGGTCTTCATGTGGTATCCCGCCACCGGATTTCCCGGAAGGTCCAGATGTCTGTCGCGTAGCGTCTTCAGTATGCTCAGGCACCGCCTCCTGCAGCCGCCGTGCAGGAGGCGATTCTCCGCTTCCAAGAAGGACAGCACCCACGCGTCGCCCTCCATCGCAGACTGCTTGCCCTGCAGAGCAATGCACTCCTTCGACAGCAAGTCGAAACCCTCCGTCTTCACCTCCACGACGTGATTCGGGTGCGGCCAGGGTATCTGCGGCAGGGGCCAATGGGCAGCGCTCCTCGGCCACAGCCCTGCACACTTGAACGCCGGCGTTATCTGAACGATGTACCTCTCGCGTATCCTCAACTTCACCTCCGTAGTGTCCGCGATCATTTTCACTGAATCCCTGTACGAGCACTTATCACACGCCTGGGCCACCAGGGTTTGGAACCTGGACCTCATCTTCCTCGCCGACAAGTAACCGGAGGCGGTGATAAACTCCACCCACAGGGACATGGACCGCTTCCTGCCGTCGCTCAGCTTCAGCACCGCGCAGCCGGGCAACGTTCCGTCGTCGACGAAGTTCAACACTCCCATTTGGTTCAGGTAGATGACCACCTCGAATTCGACCGGCGATATGACTTCCAGGCCGTCGAATCTGCCGTTGTAGTCGGTTAGGGACGAGATGAAGCGGGGCTCTTGCACCTCCACCTCCTTGAGAACGTCCTGGACCACCCGGCACACCTCCTGTATCGTCTTGGAGATCTGAAGCTTCCTCGCCTGCACCTTCTCGGTGTAGTATTTGTTGAGCTGGTAAACCATCCTGGACTGTGCCGCCAGCATGTCCGGTGGCACAAGCATGTTGGCGTCTTGAGGGCTACTAGAGCCGCGTCTTTCTGCCGGTGCCACGGTGATGGTGATATCTTCTTCTCGGGGTTAGGTGGGGGTTGTTTTTCCGTTTCGAATCGTTGCTTTCTTATCTGATACGGTAATACGGCTCAGCGCTGACTGTGATGGATCGACTCGGGCTCTTGAAACGACACTGTAATGTATAACGCTGCCGCCAGGCGCTGGTCAGGTGAGAAGGACCCCTCCCCCTGGGGGACGGAGCTACGAGCCGGAGACGCCCCTGACGCGTAACCAATGGTCGTGTGACGGCTTCGTGGTTCGGGAACGTTCGCGGCCGCGTCTCCTGACGGGTCACGAGACACGAGAATATGGAGTTTCGCTGCGCGTGCAAGGAATCGGCGCCGCCGCCGTTTGCCGTTCGGCGGACTCTTCGACGCGGATTGCGCGGGTGAGAATATAGTGTATTATGCGGTTGGGTGGTTTCACGAAAAGTCATAATTTTAACGTTTACGTATCCGAAAATCCTTATTGCATGGGTCCTTCCACAGAATATGGAATTTTGTACGGTCTTGATGCCAATAATTATAACTATAGGAAGGATTCTGTTTTCTTTATTAAAGCGGATATGGTTATCATTATTTTTTTTGGATATATAGCTTATCTCATTTAAAATATTTTTTATCTCTTGTAAAATGTTTCTCAGATGTAGGCACGGTTTTCTGCAAAAAAAAAACTAATTTACAATACTTTAGATTTCATTATTGTTCTGTTTAGTCGGATTTATAAAAGAAAAGTATTAAACAAGACAAGCTTTAATTACACTACCTTACAAGATTTTGCCCCTGGAGAGTGCATAGTTCTTTCCGGAGTAATTTTTTCCGGTGAAAATAAATCCGGGCTCAGAATTATTGCTCTATCACGTTAGGTTTTTGAGATATTCTAACCTAAAAGTGCAAAAAACACTGTTTTTGACATATCTGGTTATGTAGCAACGCGGATTTTTTTTTCTCAAAAAAACTATGTGTGGGATCTTAAAGTACAAGTCTTCCTTTTTCAAATGCCGTCGAGTTTGCTGAAATATCTTTTTTTTTCTCCCAGATCACATTTTGTGATTTTCACTATACCTGAAAACTTGTGAATTGTAAATCTTTTGAGATTTGTAAGTTAGGGGTGTTTTTGTAAGTTAGGCTAAGGGTTTGTGAGTAACTAGTTGAGGAGTATTTTCATCGATGGTATGTGACTTTAGTGTTAATTAAAAAAGAACAAGATATTTGCAAATTTTTTTTAAACCAATAGTTTAAACAAATTTTTTAACAATTCATTTTGGCAAAACGAATTGCATATTTAAATTAAAAAAACACATCAAAACCTTTTACATATTCACAGTTTATGAGATAATACAAAATTTTATTGTGTTGAAAAGTAACCATAATGTTTTCGTATACCGAGAAATCCATGAACATGTAAATTCAAAAAATGCGATATCTTGATATATCTTTGAAAGAGGAAGACTTGTACTATAAGGTCCCACACATGGTTTTTTTGAGAAAAAAAAATCGCGGTCCCACATAATCTTAAATATGGATTTGTTTTTAGCAGGAAAAATTACTTCGGACACTATTCATTGTCCAGGGGCACAATTTTTTTTAAAACTTTGCAGGGTAGTGTTATGAACGACAACGTGCATGTAACAAATCATTAATTTTTTTCAATAATAGCCAAAACCTCTGTTGTTGGCATCTCTCTACGCGTTTTGCGTGTCCTGGCCCTGGGTGGTTCTGTCTCTAGGTGTCTTCATTGGAAACACCGCTTGTTGATTCTCGAATATGTCGGTGCGCAAAATGTCTCGGGGCCACGGGGAAAGGCACCCCTTACTCTTCGTTGTGCCTGCCTTGTAACTGTTCGTCCGAAGGAAAGGATTTGGGTCGAAGGAAGGGGGTGGTGGGCCCTTTATTTCCTAGTAATTTTAAGCGCTTGATTTAAAAGCATGCGCGCGCAAGTAGGTTTAATTTAGTTAGAAAGAATAACAGGGGACCTACCCCCGCCTAAAACGTTTTTAAGTTTAAAAGTAGGGGAGAGGAATAGTTTAACCACGGGTCTCTTAGTTCCTACGTTTTCAAATAACGGTTAATTAGCCTGGGTGAGTTTCGAAGCCCGACCAGGCCAGTGTACGGGAGATATCGTCTTTAATCAAGACACTAGGAGAAGGGTCGGTCAGACCTTTGTAACGTATGTAGGAATTCGAGTCCAACTTCCTTTGGTTCCGTGCCATTAGCCGGTAATTTGATGTTAGTTAAATCAGGTCGTGGAATGAAGTTGTGAGTAGAGTCAGGTCCCGGCGTCAATCGTCGGTTGAGTAACGGACGCAATTAGCAATGCTTCGATCTGTACGAAAACCGTATACTTCTTCAAAAGTAAGTTTCTCCATAGTAAATGGGTCTTTACGTAACCCCTGTTCCCAGATCCCTCAAAATGCGGCAGGAGGATTATTTGAATATGTTCAAGGGACTGAAAAGTTCGTAATTGTCGAGAAGGCCTACGAAGGCCACGTATTCCCCGTCAAGCGTGTTAGAATCGTCAGTTGATAAGTCGGAGCTTCTAATGAACAGAGGGGTACAGGGGCCGGTTTAGACCTCGACTCTTTTATAGTGAAAGGGCCTGCGAAGACCAACTATTTGAAAAGTTTAGTGCTTGTAAACGACATGGGGGTAGATCACCCATTGGTGGCTGTAACGCTTAGGTTTAGCTCGAAAACATCTATAGCAATTGGATAGACATTTTCTTATAGCTCTATGAGCGGATAGAATCCAAAAATTCTGCAGTATTAAATAATGAAGGGTTTTGCTCCAGGATGGAGATTCCTTTTATGCCATCCTCAATATGAGGTTGGTAACGTGTTTTGTGGTAGTAAGCGGGAAATATGTTCAAAATGGAATGTCGAAGGCCACCTACTCAGGGCCCTGGTCAAAAAAATCAGCTACGAAGGCCTGAGTTGTTGGTTTTTACTTGTGAATTTCAGTTGAAATACTTGACCTTGAACCAGTTTCACCAACCAGAATAGTGTCATGGTATTCACTTATTTATGGGTCCCACCTATGGTCAGGGGGGTTTTGCTTTTGTGGAAGGATGCCAGAATGTATCGTTTGAAGTGAAGAAAACCTATGTAATAACTGCTGAAGATGGTTCAATCTGAACGACAAACACTTTAACAGTTTTTCCTCTTCGCAAAGTGATTCGATGGGGGGGGAACAAGGCCACTTTCGAATGGTAGCGATCCATGGTGGTCGGACCACCAAAGCTGATGATTCACGAGTGAGTGGAAGGAACTCTGCCTGCTGGATTGTCGGGCAGATGCCGTTAGCCGTTGTATTAGGCTACTCGGTCTCTGTTTCCAACTGGGAGATGAATGGACCGACACTACACAGTCCAGCACGACATTCTCAAAACACCAGGTTGTTTGCACAACCTGTGTAGTATTTAGACAAAACCTGCTCCCACACTCTAACCGGGAGTTAATTTTTTGACCTTGTAGGTGCTACCTTTGATGGATATAATTAAACGGTTATGTAAGCCATTTAAAGACCAAAACCGTTGCTCATATCAGCCAGTTCATCGCAAAACTGGATTGACATGGACTGTTCCGGTCGAAAATTAATTGACGATCCACACTGATGTCTGAGAGAAAAAAATTTCTGATGTACTTTAACCATGACGGAGAGGTCAGGAGAGAACGTCCAGTACAGCTGATGCCTCTGTTGGAGTAAGTGCTTTATGTAGAAGGTGACAGAGTGAGATTCCCAATGGATTACCGTGCTAATTCTGAAATTCCGCGTTGTACATGGACGGTCGAAGGCTTAGTCTAACTAACGTTCTTCATTGGGGACACTGGAGGCCTAATAAGAGTGAGTGTGGGTACGAGTCAAAGAAAATGGGGCTTGACAATGTTCGGCCGGAAGTGTTTCTTGATCTGAATGGTTACTCGACCACTTTCGTAAAGGAAACCCTCCAGTTCACACAGTTGAATAAGTCAGTTGTAGATTCTGTGCTGCAGCTTGAGTCACAACCTGTGTGATGTCATCCACGTAGATATCAGTTTGCAGGACCTTTGAGGCTGCGGGATATTTAGTCTGTCCATCAAGAGCCAGTTGTTGCATTGTTCGCAAAGCTAAGAAAGGTGCAAAGACACACCGTAAGTAACAGTTTTAAGCTTATATTCAGTCAGGAGTTCATCGGGATTGAATCGCCAAATGATACGCTGATAATCCCAGTTGAGGTGCAACTTGGATTTGTCGTCTGTTTGATGTCAGTTATAAAAACGACCGAGTGCGAACGATCTAAGCAAAATCTCCATGTCTTGTTGTAATTTTGATCCCACGAGCATTTTTCAATGTTGGTTGTTGGCGGCTTGGCCGATGCGTCAAAGCTACCCTCAATTTGTTGATGAAGAATCAGCCAGCGGAATGAGGAATGTAGTAGGATCGAGTTCATCGAGGGGCAGCTAATCCTTTCCATCTAACAAATGTTGTTTAAGACGGTCCTCTGCTCCAAAGCGAAAAAAACGTCGAATAGCAATATCTTTAGATTCAGGAAAAACAGGTTTAGAATCTCGAAAGCAAGGGAACGACAACCAGGAGTGCTAACCCTTCAACGCAATTTCTCACAATCATCGTCTGGGCTAGTCGAGATCATGGGGACCTCTTCAACCTCCAAAATTGTCTCATAGTGGACTCAAGGTCATTCTCTGGGCAATCTTCCATGTTTTGACATGAAAGGAATTGATGACGCGTTCATTAGTTTGTTCAGGTTGAACTGAGCCAGTATACCCATCCAAAATGGTATTGAACGCTGAGGGGCAACGAGGACTAGGGGCAAGGACAAGGCCCGGGCGTGTTGAGAAACGTCAGCACCCAAGAGACAACGTGGCGAGAAATGTAGAAATTTGGACAGCTAATTTCAGTATTAATATGTCCCACGATAAAATTTTGAGAAGGTATACCGAAGCGGGTTGATGTGAGCTTCTTGTTCGCGGGTGAATTCCTAGACTTCTTGCAATGGATGAACCCGATGAAAATATACAATTTACCAAACCTTGTATTTGAATTTTGTCATGCTGTCTTTTCAAGTTAAGATTACAGGCCTTTACTGTAATGAAACAGCTCACTACCATTATCTATTAAAACCCGTAAGGTGTGCGGGTGTCCTTGAGTGCAACAAGGGCTTGGAGTTCGAAGTGACAGCTGCATTGACGTGGGCACACTATTTCAGCTGGTGCTGTATACCACTCCTGGTTCTATAGTCCTGAGTGCCCGAAACCTATCGTTAGCAAAGTTGATGTTCTTATGAAGTACGAAGTGGATGTGAAGAGCATTCTTGACTTGGTGCGGCCTCAAAATTTACGGCCTCTTTTCTTAACTACCTGAAGCGTGCGGGGCTTGGTTTCGAACGGGACACCGGTAAATTATATGATCTTTTCACAAACTAAACTTTTGTTTTCGAAGTATTAGTACCAGGCCAATTTTGGACGCGATGTAAATGTATTATTGTTTTTGAAGTTAAGTTTGCTTTTAAGGGAGGTCGAATGCTCTCAGCAAGAACATGACACTGACTCTCTACAAAGGTATTTAATGTATCGAATGCAGGTATTTCACCTTTCAAATTCCTAATTTCTGCTTCAAAGTATCGACGGTTTAGAATCAAGTTTTTCTAAAAGAATGTTAAGAAAAACTCAAAATCCATTTAATGCCCGCAAACGATAAGTTTTCATTAAAATTATAAATAAACTTCGAAACACTAGGGGTCCTTAACTGCAATGATCGTAAACGACCAATGGGTCCTTTATTGTCATTCTCTAATGTGTATGCAATGGGGTAATTATCGTCTGTAGCACAATAGTTTTAATTAGGTTGAGAGGTCACCCATAACAACCCAACAAAACTCAAACCTTTCGACATTGCTAACGTGTTGTTATCTAAACTTCTAAAAGCTTGAATAATGCGCCCAATTTTCTAATTTTCCATCAAATGTTTGTAAGTTCAGTTTTGGCAAACGCGTTTTCGACGTGGACAATTGAAGTTTTATCGGCAACTGGCGACTGGGCCGAGGACCGACTGAACCGGCAACTCGCGCATGGATTGAATAGTAAAATAAGTCTCGCTATCTTTTCAAAAAAGCATGTTCCTCATCCAGGTTAGAATCCGGTAAAGTCGCAACCTTCATGACTATGTCCCCGTGAATTTAAAAATATCATATAAATGTTTTTTACAGACTCGCTTCTTACTTCAAATACGACGCACGGTATGATTTTCGGGTTCTGTTTGAAAGGAAGCGCAACGGTAGCTATATCTTCTAATCGTAAAACAAACTCTCACGAGAGCACGTTGTCCCGAAATGTTTATTTTGAGCCATGTTTTCTCCTAAATCGGAAAAAAACGAAAAAAAAAACGATTGTATCAAGCGGATTAAATGGTCGACGTACCAAAACAACCGGTTAGAAAACGACGCCGTAAAAATGTGACCGCGGGAAAACAGCACGCTAACCTCAAAAAATTAACGAATACGTACGTATATTAAAAAATGCGACGGTCGGGCCACAAAATGTGGTTTTAACAGGATTAATCCGACGATGAAGGACCAAGGAATATTTGTTGGCGAAACATTTAACGCATCTACTTACGGACTGTATGTTTGCGATGTCCTGATGACCCTGGGTGCCGTATTTTCTGTCTCTAGGTGTCTTCAGCAGATTGGAAACACCGCTTGTTGATTCTCGAAAATTTAATTTGTCGCGTCGCGGCGAAAAGCGAATTGTCTCCAGGAGATGGGGAACACCACCGTGGATTATTGAAAGGTTTACTAGCGTGATACGCCGCAACGAACGCGAATAGTTACTCGAATATGCGTTGTGCCGAGATGCGACTGTAACTGTTCGCTACACGGAAAAGGAAAGATTGGGTCGGAAGGAAGGGGGAATGGTGGGCCCTTTATTTCCGTATGTCAATTTTAAGCGCGAAATTTGATTTAAAAGACAATGAGCGCGTCGTCTACTAAGAGTAGGTTTAATTTAGTTAGAAAGAAATAAACGAACGAACAGGGGAATACAAACGCGAACAACCTCCTTCTGCAAAAGTCCAATTTTCTGAAATGCATAACTTAACTTTTCTCAAAAAAGGAAACTGTACTGTATATAGGTATAGCGTCGGAATTGTTTTTAAAACAATTTGCTGCATTTAAAATTATTTGGAGTAACTTTTCTTTTGTAGCAATGGGGCAAACAAAATTTAGATTAGAGAAGCTGAGTTACTCCAAATAATTTGAAATACACTACCGACTTTTTTTTAAATATTTGCGACACTGGAAGAATACATTTACGGAAGAATAAGAGAGTTTACTTTGCAATTAAATTGGTTGTTACATGGACACAGTCTTTTATAATTAATAATTTTCTTGTATTAATGTGTCTTTTCGTTTAGACTAAACAGAACAATAATGAAATTAAGCGTATCGTAGATTATTTTTAGTTTGAGAAACCGTACGTTTGACAAACACTTTGCACAAGATGAAAAAGTTTTTAAATAAGGTAGGTAAACTTTTCGACAATAAAAATGGTAAACACAGCAGTTAATAAAAACGAAATCCTATAGCTTTTACATTATTTTAAGAAATATTTGCGTTATTAAATACACTTTATTGGCATCAACTGATGTCACTTAATACCACGATAAACGTTAACACTTAAAACCACATATCAGAAATGATGAAAATCGGTTACAGCGTATAAGAGTTATAACGAAAAAAACTAATTTTTTTACAAAACTTTGACGTTCTCTATCAGACCTATTTGAAAACATAAAACTTATTTTGTAGCTTAATGACATTCCTCCAGTTTTGGGATTATTAGTATACTGAGATGAAGAAATTTCTGACATAACACTTAGTTCTAGGTACCTACATTGTTATTTGACAATTACACTTTAACCCTTAAGACTTCTATTTCTAATCTCTGAAAACCACTAGTAAAATCTATCGTAATTGTTCATCTGAAAGAACTATAGTTAGGTACCTATTGCTTAGAGCACATATGGGTACATCAATTTACATTTTTTGAGGTTGACTATTGTATGGCAAATGTCCATCGAAAAGTCACAGTGTAGTCCGCTATTTAATAGAAACAATAGGTACCCACCAGAACGTGATATATTTTTTCTGACTGATATCAAATAAAATTCCACAAAAGTTTATATTTTATTTGACTTGAAAGTATATGGATTTGAGAGAAGAAATCTGGATAGCTGGTGCTTTATTTTTTTTTCTCAGTTGAACCATCATAGTTAATAGTAGTTATCAGTTGCGTATATAAAATATACCTAAGTTGACAAATGAATTGTTTTTGGGGGTATTGGACAAATAAACTAAATAAAAAAATATTGAGTGAATTGAGCCTAGGTACCTAATTATTCGTTCATTGTGAAGTTATTAGGTATACAAACAAGAGAGGCAAATGCCACAAAATTATTAGGATATACAAAAACATGTACCTGCAGCTAAAGAAAAAGATCAAACATTCAACCGACATAGACCGTTATAAAAAACACTAATTGAGCCCTGAAGAAATCTAAGTACATTGGACGAAACGTTTGTCCAATGTCCCCAAAAACAATTCCCTTGTCAACATCATAGTTAATATGTTAATAGGCAACATATGTGTTAAAATCGCCAAACAATTTTCTGTAGAATTGTGAGCATATTGTGGAGGTTTTATTGAGAATAATGGTATATAGATTTTCATGGAATATATCCCATTTATCCCAATCAATTAAAAATGTATTTATTCTGTGAAAGATTCGATTTTGAAATTCAATAACGAAGTAGTGTTTATCAAATCAGGGAATCAAAGTTTAATATTGAACATTATGCTAAGAATATGTGATACATAGGTACATTATTTATAGAATTAAATGAACATCAATGGATATGTGAGAGTAGGATTTGTAGGAATAATAAATGAGTAAACAATTTGTTGAAACAGAAGCTCCATCATGAAACACGGAACGTTAGAAGGACGTGCCTGGTAAGGTGCCTGGTTGTTCTAAAATTTTATTTAGGCTAAGGCAAAATTTATACAGTTTTTGGTAAAAGCTAGTTTCAGTTACAGAATACTATTAGGTAACACACTAGAATTTGGTCACCCGTATTTGACAAAAAATACCTACAAAGTTAATAGCTGAAGAATTGTGTGATATTGTAGTTCTAAACGTGGATTGAAAAGAAAAAATGTTGAAGATCTAAAGTAAAACAAATAAACGCAAAACCAGTTGAGTAATGTAAGAATTGGAAGCAGAAATGACAGAATCCCTAACAGCGTCTAAAAAATTGTTTTAAATAACATATCTACTTAGCTTAAAATTTGGTGTTACATTTGTATGACCATATAGGTAGGTATAAGCGTCAAAAATACATATACATACCTAACTGTTATGCCAACATTATTTATTATACCCATAGAGCCCCATTAATTCTGATTGTTACTTTTCAATCTGCCAACGACAGTTATTCTGTCGAGAAACATGTCACTAAAAATACTTTGTTAAAATACAAAATAATAGATAATAAATCGAACGCTGATAAAAGACGTTGGTAAATGTGAAAATAACTTCTTTAAGGCATAAAAAAAGTGTATATCATATTTTAAATTCTATATTGTACCTAATCCCGTATGCTTCCTCTGCTATTGAATACAAAGGACCGTCAACAATATGTAATGAAATCCATTTAGATATACCTATCCAATGCTTAATTCATTAAATTAATTAAAAACAATTAATTTTAAAGTAAATTTAAACAAATAATTGTCCGTTTTTCTTCTTCCTCATTTCCTAATACTATATATTTCTATAAACTGAATGTTATCAACAAAATTGATCAGAAATTGGACAGTTTTTAGACATACATATGTAGGTACTGAAACGTTCGACCATGTTTTCGAAAGCAAGTTCTTTTTGGGTGTATAACTTTTAACTCTTCGAAAAGGGGCATTTTATACCATTAAATCTAATTTTACTATGCTAAATGTACCTACCGATTATTATGAAGCAACGCAATTGTAATTATGAATAGCTAGCTACTCACTAATTAATGAAAACTATTTATAAAGTACCTACTTTATGGTATAAGAATTAACTTTGACAAACCTACCCTAAATTGGTTGCCATTATCGTTATACTTAGGCATTTTGATTTTAACGCATTAACTTATGAATAATTTAAAATTGAAGAATCATTCTAGTTCATCATATCGGGCGTCACTTTTTTGCTGCTCAGTGGCGAGCTTGTGTTACCATAAATACCAGATAGAGAAGAAAATACCAACGAAGTCAGAAATATCATGAAATATGTTTTTATCTTATCGATTAGCACTACCTGTAGTTGCCAGCGGGTATTATGTCAGATAAAACTAGATGAAAATGAACAGATCAGCGATGTGCACTTATAGCAGATAGGTGTGTACGAGTCATTTTAATAAACAACGAAAACCTTGCAATTTTTGCATTCAACTACATATGTTTATATTTCCCCATTTTCAATCAAATTTAGTTTGGTTACTAAATTCGATAAGTATAAATGTGCCAATAACCGCAAACATTAGGACACGTATGAACGTAGATTCTTTATAGTTTTCAGCATTGATTCAGAATCTGAAATTATATATTCGGTTTCAAATACTTTTGCGAGTTATTCTACTTTTTGCCTAGCAATTGCAGTACATAAATAGTAATACATCCTACATGTTTCGTTACCCTAAAATTATATTGCAATTTTCTTGTTTACATTCGCACGAACTCATTATTATGTGGACATATTCTGATAATATTCTGAAATTATTAGTAAACAACAATAATTCATGTATTCCCATTTTTTAATACTTAGTGCTAAGTACCTACCTGATGTTCTTGATTAATACATACATATGTATTATATCAAGGGCCTATTTTTTAGCAGGGTACAAAAAGTACTTGTAGATTATAAAAAAAACGTACGTCAATAATGTTGCATTTCAAGAGATTGATATTCTTATTTTATCTTCGGTCCACAAAGTTTCTTTCTTCTTTTGTTTACGTAGTGAAACAATATTTTGGAAAAATGTATCTAATAATTAGTAATTCATAGACTGTGTACCACCTGTGCTATGCTTTTGAGTCTTTTTTCAATACCCAATATAGTGAGCTAACTTCATGAGAGCTTAAAATCGCTATTTCTTTCGCAGAAACCTTCACTTTGCACATAAATTCGTATAAACAAGGACTGTATACCTTGTGGTATATTTTTGTTTTAAAAACATGCCACATGTGGTATGTTTTTGAGTCTTATTTCAGTACCTAATAGAATGAGCTAACTTCATGAGAACTTAAAATCGCTTTTTTCCTTCACAGAAACCTTCACTTTGCAGATAAATTCGTATAATTCGTATAAGATACCTATAAATTTAACACAAACATCGTGTGGATTCTATGCCACCCTAGTCCTCTGTACCTACTCCATTTTCCCGTACGCAGTAGGCGGTATGTCTATGTGAGAAAAATCAGACTGCCAATATGAATAATTATAATTAATAATGGTTATGTATTTTAAGATGAAATTATCAACAGAATAGGAATTACGCTTTTTTTAATATATTGGTTGTGTAGCTATTAAACTTAGAAGGAGAAGCTAGCATAGTTTGAAGCTGAAGAGTCACAACCAAAGTTAAAAAACCCCTAAGTATAGAGACATCCAAAAAAAAAACGTCATCAACTCTGGCTATGAACGAGAGCGATGGAAATAGCGGTCATGTCTAAACTTTTCGTTTATGTCAAACTTTTGACAAGTGACTGTCACAATTTGTAAAATAAACAATGGCTGTCATATAATGTGACAATCTTGACAAGTATATAAGGTTATAAATTCGGTTAAGAATAGAAATAGGTTTTTTTTTCTCGGCCAACTTTGATGACGTTTTTTTTTTTTTGGATGTCTCTATATAACCGATGTTTACAACAGGACATCAGAAGCGTTCTGTCGCGTTTACTGAAACTCTTGTCTACTCAAAATAGAAGTAGCATACTAGACTCCTATAATGTCTCCGAGACGCTGTTAATTAATTCTTATAAATGTTGTTAATGTCATGCGCAGCAGTTTTATGGTCAGTAAGGGTTCCTCGGCCAAGCTGTTGCAGCATGTATAGATGATTTAAAACCAAATGATACAGAGCATATAAACATTTAGATTATATCTACATATAGACCTTCCTACCATATAATTATATATTTAGTATTTTGTAATTCTATATTAATGGTTCGTAAGAATTAATGTACTTGGGTACTGGAACCTTCGGCGTAGAAACAAAAAACTGGACGTTTTCCACGAAACACCGAACTAATATACTTTTCTCGACGCGCGTTTCGCCAACTAAGTTGGCATCTTCAGGAGAAGATTAAAACTAAAATCTGACCTACACACTTGCTTTATTTATACTTATTTTGTCGCCACGGTTCACTGAACCGCAACATGTAACTGTCTTTGTTTATCAGGACAAACACTGGACTGGCGGGTGTCGGACCATTGTCCTTATTCATACTACTGTTACACTTAATAATTTCTAAACTTTCAAAAGCATCCAACTGTCTACTGTTTGTTACATTTCATTATTTTAAATTATTTATGTCTATCCTATAGTTAATCAAAATATATTGGGCAACACAAGATTTTCCGCTCGGCATATATTTCAAATGAGACATGTGTTCTTTAAATCTAGTCAAATATATATTTTTGTTTGCCCAAATACTTTGATTACAGTTACTTTATAACTTATTTCGTATATTCCTGACGTTTCGTTATAATCAATTTTGTCTTTGGGGTTGCCCAAAAGCGCCTGTAGTTTATTTTTAGAATTGTAAACCAAATTGATATTAATATTTTTAAAAACTTTATCTAGTCCGTTGGTGAATTTAGGTTCATATTATGATAACGAAACAAATTTCGAATTATCAGTATCTCTACGAAAAGGCGTGGAATTGTACAGGGTTCTCTTAAATTTGTGCTTCCTTATTAAGGCATCTATTAAATAAACAGAGTAGCCGTTATTCTTAGCTATACCCTTAATTACATTTTTCTCATGTTCAAACCTCTCTTTACTGAGGGGGAAACTTATCAAACGGTGAATTAGAATTAAAACCTGCCATTTTATGTTGAAAATGGTAGTGTGAATCGTTGGGAATATACCTAAGAATCGCGGTTTCTTTCCTACATGTATCAAATGTTATTTAAACTTTAAATTATTTTCCAATTTCTAATAATAATACCTCTAAAAATGGTAGCTGTTCTTGTGTTCCATTTCCTAGTAAGTTTATAAGGGAAACTGTTATTTAATTTAAAAATTATCTAAAATAGTTGTTTTTGTATCAATATGAAGTGTGTATTTTTTTTTTAATTATGAAGTGTATATATTCTATATATATATCTTCAAATCAGTAATATTCCCTCACAACAGCCCATTTTTTTATAAACCCAAGATAATCCCTTCTGTATACTGTATAAAATTGATTTAATGTATCCAAACAGGATATGTTTTTTAATCCACCTTATTTTAGTCAGTTAATAGATTATAGCGTACAATCGGGAGAGTTGGACCACTTTTTCAAAAAACTGTCCATGCTTTTGAACAAAAAATAATGCGCTTTACAAGAACAATGTAATACTTATATAAGAAACATAATATCAACACCGTATTATGTTACCCGATTAGGACGTAAACACAAAAAACTTTATTCCAACATAGAGAAAATATTCTGTTGGTCGATCTTACCCAGCATATAAGGGTGAGATCAACCATATTATTGGGGTTAAACCAACCAATTATTTTTAATAGGAATACATTTATTTTATCTACGACTTACACAATAATACCTACTTTGTTATACCGTTCATTTTGAACGATTTTAGTTACGTAATGAAAATTATTACCGCACCAGTGGTGTATGCGTTGCCATTATATCACTAGTGATGAAATTAATTGTTCATTATATCAGTTCATTGTATCACTAATGATGTAATGTGAACTTATAAGAAGTGTAAGTAATGAACGTGTAAGTATACCACTAGTGCGATACCAATTTTTGACAAATTGCCCCAAAAATGTGAACAATTAATCTAGAACTTGAAAACTATCTATAGGTTGGTATCGAAGGATTTTTTTTTTCAAAAGGAAAAATTTTGAATTTTTATGACGTTTTCGGTTCATCTTTGGCAACTTTTTATTTATAGATTTTTTTTTCAAAATGGCTCAGTTAGTCAAACATATACTCTGAAGATTTCCCTTTAATATGAGTCTAGGAATTTTGAAAATAATTTGAATAAAAAGTTTTTTGAAAACCGTATTTGGGTATTTAATTCCCATAATATAAATTAAATTAATATAAATATTATTATTATAAATATAAAATAAATATAATATAAATTGAATTTTTTAAAAACTATGTATAACCAAATAATCTGAACATCCTCACATTATAATCTAGAATCTTTATTTGGTTATATTAGATTAAAAAATTATAATACTTAAATGATGAGTTACATGCTACCAATTTTTCTGACCAAGAATATAATATGTTATATTATACCTAGGGTTATTATCTCTATTATTTTAAGTTATTCAACGAAATAATATCAGCTTTACTTAAAAAATATATTTTCGTATCACCAAAATGTTGAGCATTTTGTTGTCATAAGGTGAATTTAATTATTCATGGAATTATTAATTATTCATTAGGAAAAATGGTTTTATGGTTTTTTGAAATACTTGATGTTCCTTATATACGCATATAGGTGCTTCCTTAGACAGTGGCTTTATTATACTTATACTTTATCATAGTAAGTAACTAAAGATTAGCTTGATAGTAAAAATAAGTCAAAATATTTTACAACCAAAAATTAGACATACCTACTAATTTTACGTTACTACAGTACACCAAGAATAGCTTTGCCTAAGTGCACACGCGTAGCACGAAAAGAACGACCGTGCCTGAGATACAGGCCTATTATGAGACACCTACCCACAAACAAACAATAATAGTACCTATTTACTTTTTCATTTTCCACAGCTGCCTTCGGGAAGCGTTCACGAAGGCAGCTACAAAAGAAATGAGCACAATTTCAAATTTTGTCTACTGTGTATTTAGTCACTGTATTTATTACTCATTTATTCATTCAAATTAAACTTTAAAGTCTTTAAATAAATAGGTATATTTTAATATTAAATTATTATAAGTATTAAATATATATTTATATCTTCCATCCTTAAAGATTGTTTGCTTCAACCCAATGAAAATAATGAAAACTATTTTATGACATCTCAGTATTTTGCAGTAGACATTTTTTTTGTTGTTACCCCCGTTCAGAAATTTGTTTCTTAAATTATATTTTTATCACTTAATTGGCAAAAACAGACATTTTAGTGGTCATTTTAGAATTAGGTTAACTATTAATTTTGTTTGCAGGTGAGAAAATGGTAACAAAAATATTTTATTTGTTATTATTCGAACAATTTGGATGGTTAAAACGGCCAGTCAGATATATCTAATATCTGAACTTTTTAATATTTACTTTGTATAGATACCTAATACATTCAATTTTCTTCTAGATAAAGATATAGTTTTAATGTTGTTTAAATATTATAAATATAGACCCACATAAATTCAAAATACGCGTACAATACAACTAAATACAGGGTGTCCCAGAGAATTGTGATTCACCTTGATTTTAAATATCTATTGACAGAGCGAACATCGAAGAATGCGATTTTCGTCAGTCGATTTACTTTTTCAATAAGTAACAAGTTTTTTTCATGCTATGTTAAAACCTTGTTACTTGTGTACGGGGTGTTTTTGGAATATGGTCAAATTCATCGTAAAAATTCGCCACTACATTGAACACAACACCCGGCACATCAAACAAAAGCTGCATTCTTCCGCTTTCCAAAAATGTATATTTTGTTACACTACTTTAAATAGTCGCTTAGTAAGTTGGTTTTTAAAAACATCCTGTTTTGGCAGTTCCTGAACATTTTGACCCATTTTCATCTTTTAACAGCGAATATAGAAGGATGCAGTCGATTTACTTTTTAGAAAAGTTTTTTGCTTGTTATGTTAAACATTTTTTACTTACAATCCAGGGAGTTTTTGAAAAATGGTTTCGTAAAAATTCGCCGCTGCTTTCAACATAACATCCTGTATATGTTTACAACAAACAAAAGCTGCATTATTTGTCTTTCCAAAAACGTATAGTTGGTTTCACTTTACTTTCAAAAGGAGTTAGTAATTGAAATTTATAAAACAAAATACTGAGGGATTCTCTAAAGTTAAACGTATGGTGTGAGGTATCCCAACAAAAAATTTATGGACTTTTCTTTTTCAATGAACCAATCTAGTGGCCCACACGTTCACCAGAATTAACAGTGCCAGATTTTTTGTATGGGGTATATTAAAGACAGGTGTTACAATCCCATTCCGCAAACACTTGAAAAGTTGCGACAAGATATTGTCCGCACTTTTTAATGGAAACTCCAGAAATGCTAAGAAATTCATTTATTAATTTGTTTTTTAGATTTCAGAAGTATATAGATGTGAATGGTGGCCACTTGGACATGTATTCTACTATAACATTAAGCTGTTTTATTTTGATTCATATGTTTATTTGTACATTTTTTTTCAATTTCATCTTGTTAGTTTAAAAGTAAAGTGAGATAAGTGATATTTTTTAAAAAGTAAAAAATACAGCATTTGTGCGTATTAAGCATAATACGGGTGTTCCAGTCAACTGTGTAGTAGTTCGGTGTTTCGTGGAAAACGTCCAGTTATTTGTTTCTACGCCGAAGGTTCCAGTACCCACTCCAGGAACAGCCTATATTGATAAACAAATTGCGATATGTTCCTACGCAGGTTAACAAACATAGCAACCAGAATTTTGACGAAACATTTAGTCGTCAAATAATATAAGGCGTATAGCTAATGGAACCAAAAGTACACAAATGTGACAACTAATTTTGGATGGAGTGAGTGCAAGAAATATTAAGATATGTTGGTCTTGTTGGGGACTGAACTCTCGGCGTAGAAGAGTGAATACTTACAAACTCTTCTGGAGAATATTTTATCTAAAACCGATCAGTTTGAGCATAATGATGCTACATGGTTGGCAAACGCGCACATTGACTATAAGTATGTAATCTTTTGGCGTTAGAAAACGTGTTTAAGTTTGCGTTTACTATAGACAGTCAAAAGTAGTAACTGTAATAGTAACAAATAAATAGATAAAATATTTCCCATCTATGTAATGGATAATATCTTATATTTAAGAAGGTATGGATATTTAACTAGTATCTACTCGAGGTTACCTTTTTTTAATGCTGTACAGTGGGGCCAATTCCCAAAAACCTGGCCAAAACCCCCCAAAAAAGTTTCTAGTTTTGTATTTTTTATTGTTGAGTTGACAATAGGGACCCTTGTAGTTTATGTATTCACTACTATTAGTCCTTTATTCCTTGTATAGGCTCCGGTAAAGCATTCGAAAACTCCCCTTCTCTGAAGCCATACGCATTCTGTACTTGTAAAGAAAACAAACCCAAGTACTTCAATAGTTAAGTAATCTTAAAAATACAACAGATTTAAATAAAACCAAATGTATTCCACTTCTGAAGGTGAGTAGGAAATAATATTTAATTTAATTAAGTATTTAATTTTCATTAAGTATTTAACTTAATGAAAGATAATATGGATGAGAATCCGCTACTAAAAATTAAACATTATCTTTCCTCGAAAAGTGGGTCAAAATATTGTGTACCGAATGACCTTAAAAAATATATTACTTCCTTAATTTCTAAAGTTAGAGGCAAATGACATTCAGCTAATCGAGCAGAAATATTTTTGGAAAAAATGAAGATTGCAGCCTTGAAATTTTCCACCGTATTGGACTCGCCATCGGAATTTTCAAATTTCGATACCGAATTCGTACTCAGCGACACCGAAACCCCCCGAGTAACAAAATTCAGAGCAGTTGCTTGACTTTCTGTTGATTTTCCATCGCACACTCGGTATCTCTCCGCCATTTTGAAATTTTTTAACTCTGATAACGGATTTGTAATCAGCGGCCTCAAACCCCTGCAGTAAAGATTTTCAGATCTATTCATACACTTTTTGACTTTTGACCAGGTTTTTGGGATTTGGCCCCACTGTGTGTTGACACAAAATAATTGGTAAAAACATAAACTTGTCTCACTATATTTCAATCTCATTATTTACTTAACGAAGTTAAAGGTATCTAATAGGTCTAATTTTTACATATAAGAATAATAACCTGGTCTAATTTTACATATAAAACTTAGGAACTAGGACCTTCATGGTGATGAATATACTCGATAAACACCTGAAATATGGTCACAAATTCGTGTAAGCAGCAAATTAACGGTTTTATTAGTTTCACGAACTGCAGACTTTTAATTTACTTGTTTAATTAAAATTTTTTAATGCATTTAAAAAACATCGAAACTCTAAATAAATCGATATGTTTGAACTTTTATAAGAATATTTTTTTCTTAACTTAATGGCTTGACAAGTTATTTCGATTAAAAAAAATCATCACAATTGGCAGAGGAAAAAAGTCTGATTAGTCTGACGTTTATTCTTCGGCATAACGATCTTCGACATAACCGCTCTTTCCATCTCTCTCGTACATACACAGATTTGATGAGTTGCAACTGTATAAGCTTGCTTTGATACACGAAAAAAGTAGAAAAGCACTTTTCTACTTTTGTAACAGAATAAAATCTTTGAGAATTCATTGTTCCGAAATAATTATGTTGTAATATATATTCGTGGGATTAATAATGGGTGGGAACGTAGACGTGAATTTCGAAGGAAATAAGTACTGAAATTATCTGATTTGGAAAGGTAGCAAATGCTTCCTGCCTGGTATAAGGCCTCAGATCCATTGCTAATTGTGAGCCTCAAAAAGCTTGTCCAATTATTAATTTTCAAAACGGACAGATGTATAGATAGGTATTTATAAAGACACCGGAAAAAGGAAATAAGTATATGCACTCACAAATATGTGTATACCTACCTATTGTAATATAGTGAATCCCCTTTAGTAATACATTTTGAATTTAAACGTTAATATGAAGTTGAAAAAAATGAAAACTGAAAAGTGTTTCTTCTTCCATACTTTATCTATCGACTTAGGTGGAGTGATAATTACTTACTGGGAATTTAATTTGATAAATTAAGGATATTACTTCTCAAAAAAAATCAAGAATAGGTAATGTTTTTGAGATTTGTTAGTATGTTTATTTTTATTCATCTTCCAATAATGTAATGGGGTGATTTATATTTTGGAAAAATTTTCTGAATTTTGAAATTTAAAAAGTATTCATTTCAAGAATATATACAAGAAAATCAGTAAAAACGTAATGAAAAGTCAATGATTACTTTACATACAACATACAAAATTCGTATTCTTACCATTGGTGTTTGTATTTTTACCATTGGTAGCAGTCCGTGATTACGTTGCTGTTAGTAGGGGAATTATCTGTTGATGTTGTTAAGTTGCCCAAAACATCTTTTGGTTCTGTCCCTAATTCACACATTTGCTTGACAACCATTACTCGTTTATTTTTCGTTTATAGGTAAATAACGAAACAACTTATGCACTTTTTAACAATGTTTGCATGGATCCTATATTATTAATTATTAATGTAACTCCACGTAAGTCCTTAAAAATGTTGACCATTTAAAATATTCTATTTTACGTGGGGTAACTGTATCAAGTGGACTGAGATAAATTGCATTTTTATGGAAAAGAGGAATATTAATATCACACCGGGCATGTAAAAGTCAATTAATAAATAACATTTATTTTCTGTACATAAATGAACAATGTCACGCAACAGCTATATAGAAATTTAACAACGGCACCTATAAGTATAAAAAAAATAAATATTTACATAAAAAAGTCACAGGTAGGAACCATTTAAAGCATTAAGTATTTCATTATTAAAGTAGTACAGATATACAAATATAAAATACACATGGCAAATATATACAGTCACAGTTTCTTACAGTTTTTCAATGGAGACCGACTTATTATTATTTTGGTGAGATAAGTAAACACCTATACCTAAAATAGGTACACTATTATGGCACTAAAACGGGATTAGTACACCTACCTACTTTCTCTATATTGCTATAGTGAGGAACTCAGGATGAGATCATCGAAGTATATTTTAAAAATTTTAAAATTTCGAAATCAGTCGCAGAGAAAGCAAGGACCGCCTAAAGCCTTATCTAATTTTCGATAAATAAAAACAGCGGATGGATTACCGTTCAGAGTTTTTCTAAACACCTTGTGTTCGTCAACATTTCCCTCGTTAACCTCCACACTTGCTTGGCGGCGTTTTCCAGAGCGCTCGGCGATTTGCCTTTAAATAAGTCAAGGTTAGGTAGGAAATAATGGGGACACCTCCTGCACTGTAAGCACGATATTAATTGCAGAAATATCCCGTTTATTCTATCACCTATGCACGCTTCGTCCCATTCACTCTCGCGAGGGTGTTTTTCGCATTCGTACAGAAGGAGAGTTTTGAGATGGTAGCTGGTCACCGGATTTCCCGGAAGATCCAAGTGCCTGTCCCTCAGGGTCTTCAGTATGCTGAGGCATCTCCGTCGGCAGCCGCCATGCAGAAGCCGGTTCTCGGCTTCCAGAAAAGACAGCACCCAGGCGTCGCCCTCCATGGCGGACTGCTTGCCTTGAACGGCGACGCTCTCCTTGCTCAGAAGGTCGAAACCCTCGGTTTTCACTTCCGCCACGAGATTGGGATGCGGCCAAGGTATGTGTGGTATAGGCCAGTGAGCTCCCGACCTGGGCCAAACGCCCGAACACTTGAACGCCGGCGTTATCTGAACGATGTATCGCTCGCGGATCCGTAGTTTCACCTCCGTGGTGTCCGCTATCATCTTGACGGAGTCCCTGTACGTGCACTTATCACAGGCTTGAGCCACCAACGTCTGGAACCGGGATCGGATCTTCCTCGCCGACAGGTAACCCGACGCGGTGATGAACTCGACCCACAACGACATGGATCGCTTCCTTCCATCGCTCAGTTTTAGTACCGCGCAGCCAGGCAGGGTGCCGTCGTCGACGAAGTTGAAGACGCCCATCTGATTCAGGTACAACACCACTTCGAACTCTATAGGCGATATGACCTCTAATCCCTCGTACCGTCCGTTGCACTCGGTCAACGAGGATATGAACCTGGGCTCTTGCACTTCCACCTCCTTCAGAACGTCCTGCACCACTTTACAGACCTCCCTGATCGTCTTGGCGATGGTCGCCATCCGCGTCTGGACCCTCTCCCCGTAGTATTTGTTTATCTGATAGAGCATTTTTGACTGGGCCGCCAACATATCAGCCGGGACCAACATTGTTAGCGGGCCGACGGCTCTGTACTAATCCGTGATTTCAGTTAGAGGAGGCCGTGCCCGCGAGGAAGGCGTGGCCCGTCGCCACGCCCCGACGAGTAGGTCCAGCTGGGCTGCTCGGAGATGGTATCGATTCGCGTGCACGCCCTCTCGACGCATGCGTCCCCGCCCAAATGTCAAGTCTTAATTTTGACGAGTGAGCTTCGCAGATAAAACCTAACCTTTGGGATTCCATAGTACCTATATGGTATGTGGAAACTAATTTAATGAGAAAGAAAATGGAAGAGGTGTCAATTGGAGGGTTTGCGCCAAATAGTAACCATACAAAAATTCTATGTATATGACCCCACTTGACTACTGACTTATCTAGATATTTTAAATTTAAGGAAGCCTTTTTTATTCAAGCCAGTTTTAAGGGGTTACATGGGTTTCAGAGACCAAAAAATGCTCATTTTCTTGTTTTTTTTTTACATATAAGGAATGCAATTTGTTACTTAAATTTTTTAATACAAGTAAAGTAACTTTTAAACTATATTTTGCCAAATTTGAACGATAAAAGTCCGAGAATTAAGCCAGTTATAGCCATTAGTCGGAGACATCTTGAAAAAAAGGTGGTTTGCGGTGGACAGGATTCCTACTCACGACTGCTTCATCTGAAAAAAAAATCCTCGTCCTTGGAGGAAGGATTTAAAAAAAAATGAAAACTGAATTTTTGGCAGAGGTTTTAGCACAAATTGCATTTTTTCGGGTAAAATTTTCGGTATTTATTACCTTATACAAATTTTTGTAGTTGAAGGGAAAATATCCTTCGTTCAAGGACTAGAAAATGTTATTACAAAGAAGTGTGCAGAATTTGAGCGAGATCGGTCAATCAGTTTTCGAGAAATCTTGTCCACCGATTTTGAAAAGTGTGTTTCGAGAAAACCGCGTTTAAAGTTTTGTGTAGCTAAAAAGTGACTACATTTTAAAAAATTTTTCAAACTTACATAGAATCGTCGATTCCTGCTCCATTAAGCAAAGGTCCTGCTGGACTCATAATGTCCAGGGCGTCCTTTTGCTCCTGTCTGAGACGATGAGGTACACAAACAAAGCTAAGCAGCTGCGTCAATATACCTGCGGCGCTCTCGGTAGTACAGTAAAAGGAGACAACGTTCAACGCTCCTACAATTTTACTCGGATCGACTTGAGATTTTGGCAAATTATTCTTAAAGAGTTGTATTATCGAATAAAAAAAATTAAAAAAAAAAACGATTATTTGAAAATCTGAAACCTATGTACCTAACCCCTTAATTAACCTCTGACACCCCTGAAAATTTCCAGTTCCATCTTCTTCATCGTACATACATCAAAACTACGATCTGTTGAAAAAAGGTTTTGCTGCTTCGAAATAAATTTCGGAGTAGTGGAATTTGAAAGTGTATGTAAGGACTTGACTACAGTACCTTAAACTTTGGCACTTGTGCCGCTGTAGTAATCAAATGGCTATTTTCTTTGATATAGGAATTGATTATACCTTTACATAAAAGTGGCATATCCAATTTCTCTGCAACTTCTCTCACGAGGTGCCGAAATAAAATTGCAACAGACTCCTCTTTCCTTTTCAGATCAGAACATATTCTAGTTAAAAATGTACCTTCCTATGAATTTGTGCCGCTGTAGTGACAAAATGGCTAAATGTTCTTTAACATAGGAAATGATTCTGCCTTTCCATAAATGTGGCATATTCAATTTATCTGCAACTTCTCTCACTGTACTGAAATAAAATTGCAACAGACTCCTCTTTTCTTTTCAGATCAGATAAGATTCTAGTTAAGAATGTACCTAACAACCAACCTTATGTAGGCGTACATACTCGTAACTTAATGATAATTCCACATATACGCTAGTTTTCCATGTGATACTAATACTTTAAACCGTTAACAATGATATGAGCTTTTCAGATTCAGAAACACAAACTTCTTCCTCTTCAAATTCCGTCTAATAATTTAAATCGTAAACTGGATATCAAAGAAGACCAAAGTATCCTGTTTAGAATACCTACTTTGAAAACAGAAATAACCGTTACGACTGTGTCGTGAGAACGAGAGAGTTAAAAAATGGACCTAGCTCGAAAAGACTCTTAAGAACTTAAACTTAGAACTGTAATATGCTTAATAACGGTAAAATACTGAACTTTATTTTTTACTGTTCTGTCAGAGAATCGTTTCTAACGATCATACCTTTCAGGTACGTTTCAGGCACCTTTAAGGTAGATTCGTTATTATTCAATCCTAAAACACACTTTAGTGTTCGCAGTTTCTAAAACTGTCAACAATGCAAACAAAATATGCAAAAATTGAGTTAGCAATAACCCGCCTACTGATATTTTCCTCTGTTCTTATTTTACAATCACTACACAACATATAAAAGAAGATAATTATGTCTCTCAAATGACTTGGTAAGTCTCATATTCATCTCCTTTGTGATATTAGGGATCTACTAGAATTTAAATGCTATGTAGATACATATCCATGGGTCGTATCTTCACTATTATTGTAAAGTGTAAGTATATTAAATTCGAGTATCGCCGGAACTAATAAAAGCATTTTAATATCTCCTTCACATTTCTGGGGAAATATAAATACCTAATCTTAAGTTGCAACTCAGACACTACGTTTTCATCTATTACAAAAATTATATCTAATGGCTCATTTTTAGACGTAATATACCTACAGTGAATTAATGGCATCTTCATGTTTCAAATTATTTGTCCCCGTTTACAGTCTGGCTCCTTTATTACCTAGGTATTTGATCTATTCATACTGTTACTTCTGCTATATTCAACACAAATGCAAGTAATCTCTTTCCAAAAAATAAGACAATAGATACTGTAGTTCAAGTATACGGAGCTGTAATGCCCTGTAATTCTAAATCGTGTCGTTCCATTCTCATTTTTAGACAGATGGACGTATTCCATAATATAATGTCGTAATATTAAAACAAAAGTCCTCAAAGTATGTCGTGGAGTCGATCACGTATGCCTTGAATTATTGGATTACTCATAAAACTATTATATTAATTATACGTTTTTATTAAATTTAAAAAGTACATACAAAGGAACTTAGAAATTATAAATATGAACTAAATGAGTGACTTGTCCGTCTTGACTGAGTAAATAACTTGACTCAGATAAAACTAGGTTTTATCTGAGTTTAAAACTAAGTTTTAATCTTCTCCTGAGGATGCCAACTTAGTTGGCGAAACGTGCGTCGAGAACATTCTATACTTTTCTCGACGCTCAAACTACTATAGTTTGGTGTTTCTTGGAAAACGTCCAGTGTTTTGTTTCTCCGCCGAAGGTTCCAATACCCACTCCACGCCTTCTACTTCTAAACACATAATTCTTCTGTGTTTCTTTTTTTCTTCTTTTCACAGAATCGAAAATATTGGTGAGCACTTGGGAGGGAGTTATTAATCTCCTGAAATTTACATATTTTGTAATTCTAATCTGAAAGTCCTCTAAATTTTCGTAAGGGGTTTTGAAAACCGAGTTTTTAATGTGACCATAAAAACAAGTTGCACGGCGTGACATCGTAGAACTGTGGCGGCCACACAACTGGCATATTACGATGCGGTCTTCGAAAAATTCTTTAAAAAAAAATAATCAAGAGTTACGTGAATCAGAGCGCCATCCTGCTGAAAGTAGCCTTGTCGCATCTAGTACTAGTTTGTAAAAATTTCATCACGGTGTCGCGCCAAATTCGAAACTTTATTTTCGAAATGGCCGCCCACACGTTAACTTTCTGTGAATGCTGAGGATTCTCTATAAATAAATGTGGATATTTAGAGCACATTCTCATTTGTTGAGAATTACCATAACTAGAGCGGTAAGGATTGTATTGCAGGTTCCGTAGGATACATTAATTTGCTATAATAGCTTAAACGCCGAATAGGGGTTTGTGGCTGTTCATTAACAGTTTACCTCACTTCTTCAGGTTTTTGTACAGTGCAAACTTTAAGTCTCCCATTACCTTTATTTCTATTCATACTTCCTGTTTCTCTAAACAAAGCTACAGGTCTAGTCACAACTTGGCGAAATCCAAGACTATGTGTGAAATTCGTCTTGTATTGAATGAACCCACTGAACATCAATCTTTCTCCCATTTCTTTAGAGAAATTTCTAAAGTAAGTTTCAGTCACAAAAGATTTTTGTTCTGCCATGATTACCATATTTAGTATTTAGTTTTCTTGTTAATAGAAACTTTAGAACTTCTAAGTTCTAATTGTAAGAGTAATAATTCAAGACGTACAGGATCGATTACACGGCAGGCTTTGAAGACGTATTTTTTTTATCTTCTAAAGATAAAATATATCAACGAAATATATCATATATCAACGTTGATATATGATATATCAACGAAAAATAAAAATCTACCATAAAAATTTATTTTGTAATTCTAATCTAAAGGTCCTCTAATTTTTCGAGTTTTAATGTGGCCATAAAAACAAGTTGCACGGCGTGATATCGTAGAACTGTGGTGGCCACACAACTGGCATATAACGATTCGATCTTCGAAAAATTCTCTTTTAAAAAAAATAATCAAGAGCTACGTGAATCAGAGTGCCATCCTGCTGAAAGTAGCCTTATCGCATCTCTTTGTCGTCTAATGCGTTTACCAAATTTAAAAAAAATTCTTTACAGTATCGCATCAAATTGAAAAAAAAATCGATCCAATTACCCTTCTTTGCGAAGTGGCCACACACCAACTTTCTGAGAATGCCGAGTATTTTCTATAAATAAATGTAGATTTTCAGAGTTCCACATTCTCATTTGTTGAGAATTAACATAACCAGAGAGGTTAGGATTGTATTTCAGGTTCCGTAGGATATATTTATTTGCTATACATAAAAGCTTAAACGCCGAATAGGCGTTTGTGGCCGTTCATTAACAGTTTGTCTCACTTCTTCAGCTTTTTGCACAGTGCGAACTTTATGTCTCCCACTGCCTTCTTTTCTACTCACTCTTATTTCACTCACTCACTGTTTTTCTTAATAAAGCTACAGATGTAGTCAAAACTTGGCGAATACTATGTGTGAAAGGCGTCTCGTGTTGAATAAACCCATTGAACATCAATCTTTCTCCCATTTCTAAAGTAACTTTCAAACACAAAAGTTTTTTTATTGATTACCATATTTAATTGTGTTGTTAATAGAAACTTTAGAACTTCTAAGTTCTAAGAGTAATAATTCAAGATATGCGGGATCGATTGCACGGCATGCTTTGAAGACGTATTTTTTATCTTCTATCAGCGACATCTCTTCTGTCTTCATGCAGTTTCATATAACTCAACACCGGTTTCTCTTTCCATAAACAGTGTACGAGGTGTGTAAAAGAAGTAATGAGTTTTTTTTAATTCTTTTTATTCGAATAGAATTACAATTCAGTATTGTCACCTTCAACATAACTTCCTTCTTCCATTCCTTATAGCAGTGCTGGACCTCATATTATACTGGAGTAGCCTTCATCTGGTCGGTTACAGCCGTTTGAATGTTTTCTATGGTTCCAAAATAACGTCCCTTGAGGTGATTTTTCAATTTCGGGAGGGAAAAAAGTCACAAGGACTCAAGTCAATCAATTTCAATCGAGGCCACAAAAGTTTACAGAGATGGCTGTGCTGACGTGCGCATATCCTTTGTCATCGTCTGAAAGGTTTTTGCAACCATCTTTGTTGGCCAGATTTTCTCATCCCCAGCTCGTTAGTCAAAATCGGATGAACATGGTCTGCGATTCCCAAAGTTTAACCCTTTCTCTGCTGATCATTCTTGTCCTGTCGAAAGCAACGATCTGAACGCGCAATATGCCGTATTCTATTGACATATTCATACGGTTCTTGAAGATTTAAGGCTTTTTTCCCTTCCGCTGCGTGGTTCATCTTCAATCGACTCTATTCCTTCTGAGAATGCCTTAAAACACTGAAAAACCTGGGCTCTTGAAAAAACACTGTCTCCGTAGGCGTGTAGAAGTTTTGCAGAGTTATCCGTTGCGCTGTGTCCAAATCTGATAGCACACCGTTGCTCAAAATGAATATCACTCATTCTAAAACGGACTAGAAAAACCCGGTTTATGAAAACAGTCTCAAAGAACAAACAAATGACTTTAACAAGTTCAAACTCGTACTAAAGGTGCATTACAGATTAACCTGTCGCCCTTCTTAACTTTCCTTAACCTTTCCTAAAGGCCCTACTGGGTTATATTTTATAAAATGTAACAAACATAAAATGATTTCGAATTCATTAACTTTTACAAGCAGTTTGACGATTTTTCTAACATTCCATTATCTTATATCTTGCCAACTAGGAACATTCGTAGGTACCTACCTAAATCACATCATACAGATACTTTTTTTTGCAACTAAGCAGAACTTGCTGTTACACACGCTGTGAGTCGTGACGCAATCCCGATCGCATCTGGTTACCTATTGTGGAGCAAAAACTGAAAGTAAAAGTCCTTGATCCGGCTGATGCAGTCCCTATTGGGAAATGGGCACGTATTGATTTGTGCGTCAAGTACGTATACGAAAAGATAGCTTACGTACAAGCGCGTTGTTCACTTCAAACGGGCTTTCACTATACAATCAATGTAGCACAATGGAATGAAGACATCTCGAGCAGGATGATCCGTCAAATATCCTATACACAGAATGGATTGACAGGGCATAGTTCTCGTTTTTGTTATCTGCTTGTAATGGACTCCCTGCGACTATACGGGTAGAGGATCGTGTGTCGCCATAGGCGGGGGAATTGTGGTCGGAATAGATAGAGGCAATTAATACAAAGGATTTCCATTAAGTGTCGTACCTCTGATATTCTTATATTCACAACGACAATTAGTATCGGATCCTATTGTTTATCAGATAATTTTGAAACTCTTTATCTACCTACATTTGTTAATGTACAGATTACTGAATTTACATATCTACATCTATTTTGAATAAGTCATATTACATGGACATTAAAAAGTGACACAAAAAGTCGAAATTCATCCTTTGTACCTAAATTGGGCATAACTTTTTCAAATTTGTATAACAGTAGGTACTAGGTACAAAGATTTGAATTAATGCAGGCAATGTCATTTTTGTCAAAATTAGATACATGTAGATTGGTTACAAATTAAATGTGTTACTATGACAGAAAATATGTCACTTTTTTCAAGAAGGATTATACAGGGTGGGACAAGGGAACATAACGTTTTTGCAGTGGATAGTACTCGGCAGGTAGAAGGGGTAGGATGTTGCGAGCAGTCGCTATGTACAAGCGTAAAGGAATGCCATTTAGTATACGCGATGGCGCAGTGGAGGTTAGAACATCGCGTTTTCGTGTACGATAGTTTTGTGGAAAATAATGAATCTGTGACGACACACCGGGAGTTTCGTCGACACTTCAAAATCGGACGCCACGGAGTAGTACCAAGCCGCAATACGATACTGAAATGGGTGGATAATTTAAGAACAAAGGGCCAGCTGTGAACGTACCAGACTCCCGAAAATGTAGAGAGAGTAAGGCAGGCATGTAAAGAAGCCCTCGCCGTTCAACTCGTCATATGGCACAAACAATACGCATTCCTCGAACTACAGTCAGGCGTATTTACATTTCCATCCCTATAAACTTGCACTAGTTCAGGGTTCAGAGCTGTCGTTATTGGGCTACAGAGAACCCAAAATCTTTTCACGAACGACCATTACACTCCCAAGAGTCACAGTCTGGTGTGCTGTTTCAAGAGTTGGCGTCATCAGCCCCTACTTTTTTGAAGACGGCGGACACACTATTACGGTCACTTCAGATCGCTATGTCCAAATGTTACAGAATTGTTTAATACCCAATTTGCTCAGACTAAGAAGAACATATCCTCCAGCAATGTTGTGGTTCCAACAAGATGACGCCACTGCTCGCACTTCGCGTAACTATGCGGGTGATTCGAGGAATGTTTTCAGACCACGTAATTTCTCGTTTCGGCGATATGCCATGGCCACCTAGATCCCCCGATCTCACTTCATGTGACTTTTTTCTGTGGGGATATGTCATTTTAGTCAAAATCTACGATGCAAGGAGAACCCTTGGAAGAATTGAAAGTTACATGACGGAAATATGTCACTTATTAGACCAGGACTATACAGGGTGGGCAAAGTGCATCAAAACTTTCCGTATATCGTTTGAAGGTACAGGTATTGTACAGAACGGTCAGCATATTGACGTAATGTAATGCCTTTTAGTATACAAGATGGCGCAGTATATTTAGACTGCATTTTCATATACGTTATTTTATGCAAAAACTATTGATTTTTCTGTAACTTTAAAAAAGCAGCAGTTCCCTTGGGACACCCTGTACATAATTCTTAATAAAATTATACAACTCAAAAGGGATTTCTTGGAATAAATAGCACTACCTTACTCCGCATATATAAAACGCAACTGACAAGCTACTGTTTTCTAGATAAAATTATATTTAGTAAACTTCCACCAAGTAAGAGTGACACAAGTAGGTACTATCCGTCCATCATGTTGGATGTTTAATTTCTTCTTTTTTTGAGATGAAAATACATCCATCTTTCTTTACCCACTGACGTATCGTATGATAAAAAAAAGTCCCCAAAGAATAGCATGAAATCGAACCCGCATCATGTCTTGTTATTCATGGAAATTTGTTGGACATGGAAATTCATGTTGAACATGAATTTCCCCAAGGTTATATTATTCCAATCGATATTTCTTCCAATCCATCCGTTATGACCTCATCTTAATAACACAATTTTTCAAATTAATAGTCACGATTTAGGGCATCACCAAGGATTATAGAAAAAATTAATGAAATAAAAGGTCATCCTCGAAATCGATCAGTCAAATCGTGCCTGTTGTCGCAATTTGTAGAAATATTAACAAATATTTGCTAGTATTTGAACACTTACAGCATTGCATTTGAAAGGTAACTACGTTTTTGTTTGTTTTTTTTTTTGTATTTTTTTTAAGTATATATTATGAAATGACGATTGCACTAATGTAATTTTTTTTATAATAAAAAAATTTAGAGCTACATAAGTTCAGCTTTAGACAGTTCTAAGAAAATAATTCAAGATATACATATGTCTTAGGATATACTGATGACAATTTTGGCATGATGACGTGACGATGATTTATTTTGGCATTATGACAATTTTTTACTAGTGTGTCTTTTCTTGTATTCAAACGATATATGTTCTTTGATCTAGCTAAAATTATTCTTTTTTAGTTACCAATACCTATATTTTTGTTTCGATTTGTTACGATTTCTCGTAAACAATGATATAATATTATATAATATTATTATAATACAAAATAAAAACAAATAAATAAGAAAATTTAAGGAGATCCCTATTTTGTGGAATGCAGACTGTTAATAATTTTGCCCGACGTCATTAACAATCTATATATGCAGACAGAAAATACAGTTCTGTGGTTTAAAAGAAACTTTTTCTAACTCACACGAAAATTAGTCACGTAAAATCTAATATAGTATCTATAGTACCCAATAGTTTGGCTGACAAAATTGATCATTTTCCGCGAAGTTAAAAATATTAGGACACATTTCATCCAAACATAACATCCTAGGGGTTACTAGTTAATTTGTACTGCAACACTGAATGATATTATTAAAAAAATAAAGTATTATAATTGATATGAGAAATCTCTAACTACTCAGAACAATCTAAATAGGTCAATTACTGCCTACCTATATAAAAAATTTCAGAATCGGTGATAAGAATTTATATTCGTAACTGACTCCGAAACTGATGTTGTCACTGATAAATCTTACATGGTTTCTCTTACGTATATGTAATATGTAATTTGTAGCCTTTTATAAATTCGACCAGAACGACAATGGCTGAGGCAAAAGCTCTATTTTCTCTTAAGCTGTCCGCTCAGCGGTTTCCATTGTTCCTTTATGTGTAATAGGTACCTACCCACTTTCCGATATTTTTTTTACTAGAATGCACATTGAGCCTCTTTGTAAAATGATAATTTTGTTGTTCATTTTAAGTTCGTAATGTATGTTTAGGCTTTGATTCAATTTTTATAAGAACAAAGCGCATATACGAAATATTTATACTATAAGTATTCTATAATATTCATTAATTTTTCATAATTCTATAATATTCTGGAATTAATAAACTTGATAACATATTATTCCACATATGCATTTATATATTTTTTTTATACAAATAGATAAAGTATGTATATAGATAATGTATGTATTAGAAAGCTGGCATACTTTAACGATTTCTTGATATAGGTACAGAGGTATCTACTCATAAGTATTATAAAAATGTTTGGGTGGGACTCTTTCCTTATAATCTCTAATTTTTTATTGAAATGCATCTAGAATATCATAAGAAATGATAATTTCGATATGCACCAGTTGAATAAGGTGTGGAAAATTTTTCATTAAAAATGTAAAAAAAAACTGTAAAACACCCGTTTGTTTTTGTTCTTGATAACTCGGAAAGCATTCATTTTAGAGAAAATTTGAAAAAAAAGTTGTGTTATTAAACTTTACATACACTATGTATAAGAAATTAAAAAAAAAGTGCGATTTCTGTTGCAAAATAGCAATAATTAGAAACAAGAATTGAAAAAAATGCAGTTTTTTTCCGTTTTTTTTTTTTTTCGATTACTTAGTATATATACCTTTACACACATATACATACGACATTAAAATCATGGCTCAGAAAACTTTTTGATATGATAGAACAAAACACCAAATTTCATCCAAATCGTTCTAATAGTTTTGGCGCAATAATTTTGCAATTCAGCCCTTTGTGAAAAAGAAACGTGATTTTTCAAAACTTTATAGAGCCGTAAAACACTCGTTGAAAACTTTAATTACACTTCATTTTGATTATAAAAAAATTAAAATTAAGTTCCCAAAGGTTTTCCATAACGAAAGGGAAGGTTTTCACTAAATTTCTTAAAAAAAAAAAATTCGAATGTTCGAGATAATCCGTTGAACGTCCCTTCAAAATAGAACTGACGAGATTAAAAAAACTCTCAGTAGTCTAAACTTTAAAGCTTATTATGTGGATAACTATAAAAATTGCCTATGGAAAAGTCTTTCGAATGTTGAACGCTCTTTTATACATAAAAACATCCGGGAGCTCAAAGCTCTTTTGAGGATTCTATAAAGTTTGGAATAGTCTTGTTTTTTTCATACAGATCTGGATAACAAAATAATTGTGTAAAAACTATCAAACTCGTCGAAAATAATGATGGAAATTATAGTCACGAAAAAAACTTTGTTTTTCTTATTATTTTTTCCAATAATTATTGCTATTTTTGCAACAATATAACGATTTTTTTTAATTACTAACCTAACACAGCTTGTGTAAAATTTAATAACAAAACCCTTTCTTCTTCTTCAACAATCTTCAACTTTTCTCTACAATGAATAGTCAGCGAATTATCTGGAATAAAACGAGAAAAACATGGATATTTTAGAGTATTTTTGCATTTTGTTTAATAACAAATTTTCTACAACTTGTTCAATTGGTACATATCAATTCTCATTTCTCATGGTATTCCAAAGGCATTTCAATAAAAATTAAGAGCCATACGCGAAAAGTCCAAATTACTCATTTGAAAACAGTATACGGCCTTGGTTCTGGCGTTTTTGAAGCAGAAATATCATGTTGCTATTTGTTTAATTTGTTTAATTTTGAATTTTGTTATCATAGTAATGTACTATTATTTTGTTCTAGGTAAGTGACAAGTGAAGATTCCCAATTTTACAGAATTATAAAATAACACAGAAAATATAGGTAAGTACTTCAAGTCTATATTTGTGTGTAAAGTATAAGTGTAAAGAATTAATATCTATACTACAGAAGCAAACAAGAAAATACTCGTGCAAGCGAAAATACTTCATAACAGGAAAGCAATATTTTTTTTTCTTGACATTAACCGATTGCAAGAAATGATTGAATTAGAAAGTGAATAGGTTTACATTTATCCATTCGTTAGTACTCTAACAAAAGGTTGCATCTGCCATTCTACTTTCAACTTCATGAATATACCGGTAATGTAAGTCTTATTTCCAATACACCAGTTGTTTATTTGCAATGTACGCCTCGCCTACTTGATTTTATTTACGAGGAATCCTAATACTTATAGCGTACACAGTTGCCTTAACCGATGGTATGCTTGAATAAAATGTTTGGTATTCAATACAATGCCATTCTGAAACACTAGCGTCTATATTTATACATATTAGAGATAGCACTAAAATATCAAAGACAGTGTTGGACAGTGAACAGAAATTGTTTATACATATAAGCAATAATTTATGAAAAAGTACATACTTTTTCATTACATCATTAGTTAAACCTAGTAAAACATACGAACATTCATACAAAACATTCAGGTAGACTTCTACCTGAAGAGTATGCAACTAGTATAACATTACGACCCTCAAAATTGCCTACTTTTACTGGGATAATATTCGGGCGTATAGGGTATCATGAATTAGTTCTATATCTCTATGTCGCAGTGATGTACTTGTAGTTTTTTATGCTGATTAATACAATGTAGTGATCTGCATCATTTGTTTATAGATTCTTGAGAGTATGCCGAACTTAAAAGTGAATGGGAGCATGAATATTGTATAGCATGAGAAAAACGTTTAAGAGGGTTGCATAAATAGAATTATGGTTATGATATAAGACATAAAACAACGTAATAACAACGTGGTATTCCAAAATCACAATTTTTATTTGATTTAGGCGTGATGTTTTCTTTTCATTTATATGCTTTATATGCTTATATCATTTATATGCTTTAGAAGAAATATGAAGCTTTTTTCACGAGCTGCTTTTTTAACAGCTGTAACAAATTATAACCTTTGCGTTCTTTTTGTTTGATTGATGTCTTCGTCATTAACTGCCGATAACAGTTAGGTACTCGCCAAAACGAAGAAATTATATGAAAATGAGTCAATCTTTAAATAGCAACGTAATCTTGCTTTGTTTTAGGGTTAGTTACTAAATAGTTGTCGCGAAAACAAAGTTCTCAAATTTGAAAAACTCTTACAAATTCTTACTTGCGAAAAAACTCCTATGTACCACAATTGGATTTACCTAGCGCAGTGTATAGCCATCAAAAACTTGTACTAAGTGTTTATAAGGGAGTATAACAGTAAAAAATAAATACAACTATGACACGTAGGTACATGTTTTTAGTGCTGCCAGGTACTGCTTTTTAAATACATCTTTTCGTGTTTTTCACGGTGATGTAGTCTGTACCAAGTGCGGCCCTGACTTTTATGGTTTAGTGCTATACCTAATACAAATATTATGATGTTAATGTAATACTAGCAGTCAGTAAAAGAAAAAGACTAGAATAAAATGACATGAATAAATTAAACTTATATCGATTTAAATTCAAATTCAGAAGAACATTTCGTTAAATGTCTTCTCGAAGAGCAAATTATCTAAAAGAACATTTTGAAATATCTTTACACATATATTGATGTCTGTGAATTTATTTACTGTAAAAATGGAAAAAAATATGCAATTAATAAAAATCTGTAAACGTAAGTCAGAAGTAACTTTTTATATACACACGAATTGTTGCCTAGGTCTATGGTATTTGTTTATAAAACGCATAGAACTAATGCACATAGTTGTTCCCTGTCTATTATATTGTAATTCAAAAAAAAATATTTATTATAAATATATTATTTTTTAAAAAAATATAGTTAAAATGAGAAGGATGTAATAGGTGTAGGTAGATGATATTTATTTATTATTTTTTTCTGATGGTGATGCACTATATAGTGTGTTCTATCACATATTAGTAAAGCCGGGCAGATCTAGGCGGTGGGCCATAATCGTACGCGTCATACTACTTACTACTTGTATGTGCAAAAACAAAATTCATGAAAGCAATAAACTGTTGCAATTTAGATAGAGATGTGTTAAACTTACCCTGTTATTTACGTTGTGATATGGCCCGTTGAGATGGCCCGCCGCCCGGATCTGCCGGCTTTCCATATTAGTTATCGCGTTTTCTGGTGATATACAATTCAGTAGTAGTCGTAAAAAGTCTTCGACGTGTGGTGACAATTCTTGAAGGTTTGTCTATTATAGAATTTATGTGAGTGCAAGTACCAACTGTCATTTTTGTTGCTTCAGCTTAAAAACACAATTTTTCAAATGAATATCCCTGATTTAGTGCATCACCATCAGAAAAAAATAATGAAATAAATGATCATCCTCATTTCCTACAAAATCTTCTTTCATTACATTTATTGTGATATTGTTTCTACTTTTGCATCATTTTGACTATATTTTCGTAATCAGTTTAATAACCAAAGGAGTAAATTGCACTACAACATACAAGGTAATAATAAAGTCAGGGATATACGAGGTGTATAAATTAAGTAATGAGAATGATTTTTTTTATTCGAATAGAATTATAATTCATTATCGTCTTCAAAATAACTTCCTTGGGAAGCCACACAGCGCTGGAGACGGTTCTTCCGTTCCTCATAGCAGTGCTAGAACTCATATACTGGAATCGCCTCCAGCTGGCCGATTACAGCCGTTTGAATGTTTTCTGTGGTCCCAAAATGACGTCCCTTTAGGTGATTTTTCAATCTCGGGAAGAGAAAAAAATCAAGTCAGGCGAATAAGGAGGCTGTGGAGCCAGAGGAATGTGCTTACTGGCTAAAAACTCGTTTACTGAAATATGATGCAACCAGTTGTTCTTGATGTTTGGTCTCACACGCATGACCCATTTCGAAGTTTTTCAAGAACCTCCCTGTAAAAGTGTTGATTTACTGTCTGGCATGGAGGCACAAATTCTTTGTGGACAGTTCCCTGGCTCTCAAAAAAAGCAAATCAGCATGCATTTGATCTTTGACTTGCTCATTCTTGCTTTTTTGGGTCTTAATGAGCTTGAAGGCTGCCATTCCATGCTTTGGCGCTCGGTTTCCGGGTCGTACTCAAACACCCAAGTGTCATCACCAGTAATGACACGTTTCATAAAATGGGGACCATTTTCAATCGACTCCAATATGTCAAGACACCTTTCTGTCCTGACGTCCTTTTGTTCTTGCGGAAGGTTTTTTGGAATCATTTTTGCACAGATTTTTCTCATCCCCAATTCGCTAGTCAAAATATGATGAACAATGGTGTGATTCAAATTTAACTTCTCCGATCATTCTTATCGTCAAGCGACGATCTTAACGCACAAGATCCCGTATTCTATCGACATTTTCATCGGTTCTTGAAAATGAAGGCTTTCCGCTGCGTGGTTCTTTTTCAACCGACTCTCTTCCTTCTGAGAATGCCTTAAAGTACCGAAAAACCCGGGCTCTTGAAAAAACACTGTTTCCGTAGGCGTGTTGAAGTTTTGCAAAAGTATCCGTTGCGCTGTGTCCAAGTCTGAAGCAAAACCTGATAGCACACCGTTACTCAAAATTAATGTCACTCATTTTCAAAACGCACTGCAAAAAAACCGGTTTACGAAAACAGCCAAAAAAAAACAGACAAAAGACACTAACAAGTCCAAACTTGTACTGAATGTGCATTACATGTTAACCTACCGCCCTTCCAAGTCCCGTTTCCGCAGTGTTGCTAGTCGGGCGCTACATTGCCAGTCTCATTACTTAATTTACACACCTCGTATATGTATGTTTATAAAGGGGTTGATAAATTTTTGTGGATATTGAACAATGAATTTGGGAATATTGTTCATCCCTATTGTAAGTGAATTGAGCCTAGGCATTTATCCTTACCAAGTGAATTATTACACAAATACGACAAACACATATCAAAAAATAATTAGGATAGCCACTATAATTCCAGGTAAAGAAAAGGATTAATAACACAACCAGAATATATTTTTCCGAAGGTTTTTGATGCGCCGAATCCGAATCCGAGGTCCAAATCTCTCAATAGACGCTGGTTTGCGAGATATCCTAACCTAAAAGTGCAAAAAAAGCGATTTTGGCCTATATTTATATAGCATCGCAATTTTTTTTCTCAAAAAAACTATGAACAGCATCTTAAAGTAAATGCCTTGTCCTTTTAAATGACGTCGATTAATATCGAGTTTAAGTCAAATATTTTTTTTTCGCTGCGATATCGCATCTTGAAATTTTTAAGTTTGTGATTTTCTCTATAATAACAGGTCAATGTTTTCTTATGTGATATTAGAAAACACTGAAAATGTTCCATATATTCACAAATGGTCAATGTCACATAAGAAAACATTGACCTGTTATTGAATTTCAAACATTATCAGTGTTTCCTAACCAAAAAAACTAATCGACTGTTTGATGTACACGCGATCCTTAATAGGTTTTCAATTATAGAGAAATTCACAAGCTTAAAAATTTCAAAATGCGATATCGTAGCGAAAAAAAAAGATATTTGAGTAAACTCGACGTCATTTAAAAAGGACAAGGAATGTACTTTAAAATGTTGTTCATAGTTTTTTTTTTTGAGAAAAAAAATGCGATGCTACATTACCTCAACTATAGGCTAAAATCGCTTTTTTATACTTTTAGGTTAGGATATCTCGAAAACCAGAGCCAATTGAGAGATTTGGACCTCATAGACTATTATACTGTACAGCTCTGAAGAAGTCTAAGTAAATTAGACGAAACGTCGGCAAAAAAAATAGTGCTTGTATTTTGTCCAAAATCCCTAAAAAAACTCCTTTGTCAACGGTACTTAAGTATAATCTATGGCGATGGGTGGTGTGGTAAGTAAAGCACTTTAGTCGGCTATATGTACAGTGATTTATTTACATATTTACAAGATATGCAAGACCGGAGAAGTCCGGTATATCGCGGAGATAGACTACGGTGTAGAGCCGGTGAACGGTAAAGATGAACTCTCTAGACTCTGTTCAAAACTGAACTTAAAATCCCTAAACCAACAGTCAGCCACAGACCAGGTAGGTTCCCCGAAACCAGTCTCCAATAAACAGTTGTAAACTGAATTAGGGGAAATCCCAACCGCAGGTCAATTTGGGAAAACCAAACTATTATGCGGGTGTTTTTAACAGAAATCAAATAGGCTGTACCACGTATTTACATAAATCTACAAACGGTAAATGCCGAAACGTGAGAATTAGGGTTTTACAGAAATTTACATAAATAGGTAGATTCGTACCTACCACGTACATAATTCAACTAAAATTAGACCCTACCTATTAAATAACAATAGACCCTACAAATATATGAATTATTTCACAGTTAATAATACTCGTATGCAATAAAGTAATAATTGAGTTAGGCACTAAGTTTTCCTCACCGCACCGTGGTCCTCTTTACTTTGTTTATTTTTTTAGAAATAAACGAACACGCGAACATATTCATATTACGTGCAATGCGCCCGAGTAAAATTAAAACATCCTTTCCTTCCCGAGCAATTATAATTTTAGAGGCATATCCTTAATAAATGAGTTTATATGCCTCATCGTGGCGCGTTCATGCTCCATTAGAAAGGCTGAAGCGGATCTCGGACTCTCCGTCTCGACGTCTCAATGCTGAACTGAGAGGACATGTGGATGGATGCGAGGCGTTTTTTGTGCGTTTCCTGGAGTGTGAACACGGCCTCTAATTTATGGAGCACTTTAAGGTCGAGACGAAGCGAACACTTGTCGGCCGGTGCCAAAGGGGCCGCGCCGGCCGATTTTCTTAATGAAATATTCTAATATTAGATTAAGAGGCCGCGTCTCATTAACGCCTCGGGTGACGACTTTATGAGCCGGCGAAATCTCTGTAGATTAGGACCGGGTTCGAATGTTTGTTTTCCGTGTAATTACGGCTAATATCTCCTTATACAAAACACTACATCCATTAAGATTGCCTGAACGACTGATTTTTTCCTTCGGAAATAGTCAAATCGAAGGAAAGGTGTTATCGCTAAGAGATAACGGTAGCCGGTGTGGAATTTTAAATTCTAGGTACTTGGTGGAGATACGTAGATTTTCAATAATTCAGAGGGGGAGAAAAAAAAAAATAATTTTTATTTTTTTTAAAATATTTTTCTTTTTGGATTTTTTTTATTTTAAAATGTGTAGATAAAGTTCTTAAAGGTTGAAATTATTTATGTATTAAAAAAAATATATTTCTTTTTAGAGTTTTAAAAAAATAAATATATTTTAAAAATAGTAAAATAATGATTTATATATATTTTTTTTTTTGTATTTTTAAATCTTCAATTTTCCAAAAAAATTAAATAAGATATTAAATGTTCTTAATTTTTGTCTTTAGGAATAAATTAATTTTGAGTGGGTAAAGTTAATGTTTTTCTCAAATAAATGAGTTTTATAAGTTGAATATAATTATTTTAAAAATTTAAAAAAGGTATATTATAAAATAAAAAGGATAAAAAATAAAATAATTGTATCTGGTTAAATAATATTATAGAATTCGCCATTTAAATGTAGTCTAAAGTTAGAAAAATAAGATTTAATTTTTTTGGTTATAGCCCACCGCACTTTCAATAGTGCCGTTAATCACTTCGTTTTACATATATGCAGGTGCCTACAGTTAGTAGGAGTTACTACGAGTTATTACGAGTGTTCACAATGCATTGTTTAGAACAGATGAATTTGTAAAATACACTGCTTGTTACACAAACCACAAACAAGCTTTGTTTCGGCTAGAAATAGGTAGTGCCGGTTGATATAATAGGTTCAGTATATGGCTCGGTACTTTTTGCAACTGGTTATTTATACGGTTATGTAATCCCTGGTTTCTCTTAAGGTACGGCCTCATGCAGTCGCTAGTCGCTCGTTTTCAGCGACAAATGATGTCACGTGGTATGATTTTGAATTTTCCACCATTTTAAGAATCGCAGCGACAAGTCGCAGCGTCAACCAGGGCTGCTGGTTGTAAGAATGCGCGACAGAAATATCGAAAGGTGATATATCGATATGTACAGACCCTCTATTCCTAACCTCTTTAAAAAAACAATAATAAAAGTGAACAGAAAATACCAAATCGTGCGAAATCAATTAATAAATCATAATAATTAATGAGGGAATTCTTAAAATACAAGTGAAATAAAAAACAATATAATACGAGGGTCGGCTGATAAGTCCAGGGCCTTTCAATGAAAACAACATTAAAAACTTTTTTTTTTTTTTTTCTCAACATAATCTTCAGAAAGGCTAATACATTTGTGATATCGGTGTTCTAATTTAATTAAACCATTTCTGTAGTATAGCTGATTACCATATAGCCAAAATGTTGTAACCATATAGCCAAAATAGCTGTTTACCGCATCAATGACCTCCTCGTTGCTGTGAAATCTTCGGAGGGAACAGGTGGTAGTCACTGGGTACTAGAGCTGGCGAATAGGGTGGATGTTCAAGTAATTCGAACTTTAGTTCGCAAATTTTTCCCATTGCAATGACTGAACGATGGGCCGGAGCATTGTTGTTAACACTCTAAAGTTGTCTTGTTAAAAATGCTGTCGTTTAAAAACTAACCAAGCTACTGACCTGTAACTATAGATACAAGCTAGTCTGGAGTAAAACTATACGATGATGGCGTCTAACTGGCCTTATAGAATAAAAATTTCTTTACTCATAAACTTTTGTTAGGGCATATATATTCATTTGTCTCTAATTCATCTTCTACCACACCTTCCATATGATCGTCCAGTTGAGACCGTCGAATTATGGTTTTTCCATTATCTTAATAAATATTTTATTAAATACATTTTATCCGACTCGCATTATTTTATTTGTTTTGTTACTTAGCTAATACCGGATTAAAGTAGTGATTGTTATCGACATAAATATGCCCGTACCCTTCGATGCACGGATGATCCATAATTTCGTCAACAGTTACTTCACATAGTCCACAGATATAGACCACTTTTATCTTTAAAAAGAAAAAATCATTTTTACATGATTATAAATGGTTTACAAGAAAAGTGACGTTACTATCTTGCAAAAATTCCATCGCGTTAAAATTAAACTGAGATATAGTAAAGATTTCTTATCGCTTTTGTTTTTATAATTACTGAATCCTCTTAAATATTATCATTGAATCGTTAAAAATATTTACCTCATCTAAATCCATTGATTGCACTTATGCATGTATTATTCCATGGATAACCAATGTACACTTATGGTATTCTATGTAGTTGTTTATATTATAAAGGTTATGTATCGAATGTATCGATTATTTCTATATCGATGTTTCGACCCGGATTTATTTTTTCATCGCTCCTTTCCCAGCGACAAAGTTCAACTTGTTGGAAAAGTTGAACTGTTGAACTTTTCCAACTTTGTCGCTGCGATTCTTAAAATGGCAGAAAATTCAAAATCGTACCACGTGACCTCATTTGTCGCTGAAAACGAGCGACTAGCGACTGCATGAGGCCGTGCCTTTAATCATGTAAGGTAATCAGCAGTTAACAGAATGTGTGTACCTACTTTTATAAAAAAATAACCACGGCGCGATTAGCCAACCGACTGTTAATAAATGTGAGGTGGTTTAAATTGTACTTTATGCATTTAGTATGAACATAGCCGAAATTATTTGACAATTGACATGGCGATTTTAACCTCAAAAATGTGATTTAAAAATCATTTTCTGGATGAATTTGAAAGTGGTTTTATACATTTGATCTATTGGGGCGAAGGATATTTCAAGATAATCAGAACTCTACTCACACTAGAAAAAAATATATATAAGCTTTGTTTGTTATACAGGAATACGAAAAAACAGAAATTAGAAATTTTTTATTTCTTTCTGATTTAATATTGTTCTGACGACCGTTTTTTAGAACCCGAAACGGTAAAAAAATATTATTGTTCCATTCCCCAATGTGAACAGGACGTTCCCTTATTATACACAGCTCCATACTACTTTTCCATTGTTGAAAGCAGTGCTGGAAGTCCGCTTCTGTCAGCTGGTTCAGAACCTCAGAAGTAATCACCGTGTCTAACAAGCCTGGATCAGTATCAATGTTGTTTAGAATAGTTGCGCAAATAGTAATAGTTGCGCAAATGTTCATTCTTGATTCTTTTTGCCCGGGAGTGAGGAGTTTTGGCACTATTTTTGCGCAAACTTTGCGCATGTTGAACGATGCATGCAAAATCTTTTGCATGAATCATGAAAAAACACATTCTTTGTCGTTGTCCCGGATACTAAGACAACGATATTCGCGGATTGATTTACCAATTTTTTCAATGTTTCCGTACGTTTTTGACGTTGAGGGCCGTCCGGCGGGCGAACGAGTGTAACGACCCACTGACTTGTCCGGCGAACTCAGGGTGGGGAAAGTATCATCAGAGTTCTGTTCAAACTTGTCGCGACACGCTCGCAGCACAGCGGTAGCAGTATCAGTTCGGTTATTTAATAGCCACACCTCGTATAGTGTAGCAGTGGCGGCTAATGGAATTTGAAGTTCTCGTATTTTCATAACAGATCATTTTCAGAACGGAACCCATATCATATTTTAAGGTGTGATTACTAGACTTGAGCAAAAAGCTGCAGTAAAAATATCAAATATGTGCCCAATCAGAAGATATTGGAAACGGCTTGCAAAACATTTCGTTTTTGGCACATTACAATAGCTGTATCTTTAAGCAAAATGAAAATTTTGTAACAAACGGACGAATAAAAGTTTTATTCGATTAAAAACAGAGTTACGTTTTTTTTCTCGGCCAACTTTGATTTTTTTGAATGACTCGTATCAAAAACATTGAATGGTGCGTTAGTTTTTAACATGTTTATTTGTTTCGTAGGAAACTTGCAAATAAAATATGTTTGTCTTATTTTTTTTGTATGTTCTGGATATATTTATTTTTTTATTTATTCAATTGTTTTTCAGCTGTGGTAACTATTTTTGTGTGTGTTTCATTTAAACAATCCTTGTATTTAACTTTTTTTTTTGGAATCAGCCCACTATCTTGTGTATTCAATTTTCATGAGGCTACGTAAAAAGTATTCCGAGAAAATTCAGTTTTCCACAATTTGGTTAATTTGGTAAGTCGCCCAAATTCAACCAATACTATAATATGTATATAACAACCCACAGTCTGAACTAATAGTTACCATGAAGACTACCTTGTTTCCATCACATTAACTGCATATACCTAGTGTTTAAAATATATACCATTATTGCCATCTCACTTCTAATGTTTGTATAAAAGGTCTCCTTATATTCATATACGTTACGCCTTAGTGCCTTAATTACACAAACAATTCGAGCTCATAAGTCTTTTATATTATTTTGCCGCTCCTTGTTATACTACCCATGTCTTTAAGGTAACCCCATTAGAAAGTCACAGTAGTCCTTCTAGTGAATGAGGTCTAGAGGGAAATATCGAGATCATAACGTTTAACTTTAGGGCTGTATAGGAAAGTGCAGGAGAGTGCGAGAGGTCCCAATTTTTGTTTTTTTGGCTCTCCAAAACGATTCACCCTAGCTAAAAATCGATTCTACACAAAATTAAAGCTAACAAAGATGGTTGTGAGAATACCCATATAAATTCCTATAATTTTGTTTTCGTATCTGATAATTTTCGAGGTATTTGCTCATGAAATTCATGAGTTAAATCAGATGGCCGACCCAGCCACCGGACGTGTCTTTTGTGTGACTTTTTCTTACAGGATTATGTTAAATACCAAGTTAAACATTGTATATAGTCGTACGCTGAATAATGGGCATATTCCAAAAACAAAAACACAAGCTGAAACATAAGGAGTGCTATTAAAAAAATAGCTGCTACAGCTGGAAAACAGATGAATACATTAAAAAATGAAGATTGTCAGCGCGTATAATATATATTGTATAACCATTATTCTAGACTTTTGCAGTACCCTGTACGTAATTACTAATATCGTCTTAAATAAAACATGTTATTTGGAATAACAAACATATTGGTAGCATAGACACATTCTAAGACCGGAGTAATCAAAATTGTGTTCAAATGTTTTTGTCTAACATCTTTGGCAATTATGATTGATTTACGGACCTACTTTACAGTTAGCGGTGAAGCTAATGACTATCGGTTACATTTTTTGTTTAGATACAACAGTTGCTCTATCTTCATTTTCTACTGAAGCGCTACCAGTTAGCGACCAAATAAAACTTACTCATTACTCTTTTTGAATCGGCATTGTTAATGTTTGAATCCATTTTAGATGGGTAGTAATTCTCAAAAGATATAACTTACATTATGATTAATAGTGTGGGTATAAGTTCTTTTTATGGTCAACATTCTTGCCATAAATTTCATAGTATAGGTACATAGGGAACATTTTATAGTCAGTTTATACTTTCTACAGTCAATATTTATTTCTAACAGTTGTAATATTTTATTTCTACAGTGAGGTCCATAAGTAACGGATAAATTCATTATCTACGTGATTTACAATCTATGAGTAAAATCCTGAAACACGTCAATTTTTAATTCTAGAATGCCATTTTTTGAGCATAATTTTATACCTCCCACCCCCCAACCCCCTTGGAGTGACAGCTACCCCTTCAAAATTTTTAAATGGAACGAAGGTGCGTGTGATATCTCATTTGAAAGGGTTTTTAATTCTCCATCCAGCAACATAAGAATTATTTACTTTCTATAATTTTTTTATTGAAAAATATTATATTTTTAATGTTACTAAGTAAAGAAAAGGACATGAAACAGAACAGAAGAACAGTTTAAATCAAATGTTCAAACTGGGCGCCCGTTGCTTCTTGACAATAATGGAGGCGTTGCTGAAATTCTTCTAAAACATTTTGTATTATTTCCGGGGTGATTTGATTAATTTCTTGCCTTATTCTGTGTTTTAAATCTTATACGTTATTTGGTCTGTTGAAGTAGACTTTCGATTTTAAATAACCCCATAAAAAATAGTCAAGCGGGGTCAACTCGGGAGAACGAGCAGGTCACTCAATTTCACCGCGTCTACCGATCCATCTATTGGGAAAAACTTGATTGAGATAGACTCTTACTTCCAATGAAAAATGTGGTATAGCAGTTAATGTGCCATCAAAGAAATATGGTCCGATAATTTGAGAATTTATAATTCCAGCCCAAACGTTCACCTTTTCAGGATATTGAGTATTGGCCTCCATCATCCAATGTGGATTTTCTGTACTGCAGTATCTACAGTTCTGGTTGTTGACTGTTCCATTTAAGACGAATGTTGCTTCATCAGAAAAAAGAATGTTTTTTTTATAAATAAAGGATTATCTTGTCATCTATGTATTTGCCATGATTTCGCAAAATTCCAATCGGCGATCAGGGTCATCGTCGTTAAGTTCTTGAACCAAATGAATTTTATATGGGCGGTATTTTTTCGTTTTTTAGAAGACGCAATATGGACGTTTTACTAACATCATTATCGGCGGCAACTCTTGTAGGTTTATGTGGATTATCTTGAATATCTAACACTATATCCAATTTCTGTTCGTCGTCTAAAATGCGTTTCCTACCAGATTTAGGAATATCTGTGACATTTCCAAATTCACGAAATTTGTTTTCGATTCTACTAACTGTCGACTGGGAAATGCGGCGGTCAGGATACTCAGTATTGAATATTTCGCATACCTGCTTCTGCGTTCTTGTTTTATCACCACATCCTAATAATATCAAAATTTCAATTCTTTGGGTATCCAAAAGACTCATTGTTAAAATAATGATCAACTTGACGATCAGCGATAAATAACATAATAGAATAATAAGTTTTCACAGATGTAGCAAATAAAGAAATTTAAATGTATATTTTTTTCTGACATGTAAAAAAGAAACCCTTTTTACTTCTTTTTTTTGTTGAGTATTTTGCGCAGCGTATCAGAGAAACCGATACATTTAAGTTGAATGTTGACACAAAATTAACTAAAAACTCAGATTTGACAGATATTTGGTACATACGCACTTGATTGTATACATTTCATAATAATAATTTTGAAATTTTCAAATTTAGTTTTCTTGATGAAAAATATACAAAATTCAAAAAACCTTACATTGCTGAATAGATAATTAGGAACCCTTCCAAATGAGCTATCACATGCACCCTCGTTCCATTTAAAAATTTTAAAGGGGTAGCTGTCATTCCAAGGGGGTTGGAGGGGGAGGTATAAGATTATGCTCAAAAAAATGTCATGTCTAGAATTAAAAATTGACGTGTTTCAGGATTTTACTCATAAATTGTAAATTGCGTAGATAATGAATTTATCCGTTACTTATGGACATCACTGTATCTTATTTTAATATTGCCAACTCTGTAACATGCATGTCTTGATAAACATGACGTTAATACTTACCAACATTAAATTGCTAGTTAAACTATTTATTTATAAGAAGCTAACTCTACTCCATATTCCTAGTCTTAATATAATTTTTTTTTATTTACTGGAAACGAATAATATATACACAATTTTAAATGCAGGTGTAACAGCTTATTATATGTGCCTCGTTACGCTAAAAATTATAATCACCTTTTTCTACTCGTGTAAAACGTATTAAATTATAGTGCTTGAATCAAAGAAGCAGTGGAAGTTAATTAAAAAGGAATATATTATTAATTAAATATTATTTATAATTTGAAAATCACGGGGTATTTTAGTTTTTAATTATAAAATCGTTGTTCTTATTATTTTGCACATAAATATTAACTATTATAAGATTAGAAGAAAAAAAAAACTTTTCCACATAATACGAACGCGCAATAAAATAAATCATACTAAATATAAACGGCCAATTATTATGGTCGTTGTCCTCTCGTACCTTATCTCTATTAGTAAATAATAATCAAGATTTAAAACGCTCACATCTCCTGAAATAAACAAAGAAAATCCATAAGGCCATAACGTCAGCGCACCCACAGACAGATAGGGATCTCCCCTCGTTAACATACTGTTTTATTGCCGTTAAAATAGAAGGAGAAGCATATAAATTGCGACGTAGATGTCCCCTGTCCTATTTGTCATTTATTTGGCGCCAGAGATTCTCTACCTTTCCCTTCCTGGGATCGGGATAGCGCAGCGGCCGCCGGCGTCTCGTCGTAACCGCAGGTTAGAAGATTTTTTCCGGACCCGGATGTACAGGGTGAACTCGTGACAATTCCCACCCCTCTTTTCTCTCTTATTTTTAAAGCTACGAAAAAAACATTTACCAATGGGGTACACATTTCCCAATCTGAATTTCCCAATCCATATTTCCCAAGCCGAAATTCCCAAGGACTATTTTACCCAAAGACAGTTTTTCCCAATGATTAATTTTCTAGAAAATTTTTATTTTTTTACAATTCTCTACACAGTGCTGTTCAACAAAATTTATCGAGTTAGAAATGTATATTCGATCCGATGGCCTTGAGGTAGTCCAATATTTTGTCTTCCTTCTTGTAGTCATCATATTTTGACAATTTTAAAAATCCTATAGTTAGTCGGATTACGGAAGACTAATGTGACAGATTTCAAAAAACATTTGACAGTAGAATGTTTATTGAAACAGAAAATATAATTTTTTTATTAAAAGGAAAATTGAATAATTGGAGGAAAAAAATAATTGGAAAATAAAGCAATTGGGAAAAGGCGTCATTGGAAAATAGAGCATTTGGAAAAAGAATTACTGGGAAATAAAGTTTTTGGGAAAAAGAATTATTGGGAAATATGGCAATTGGGAAAAACGAATTGGGAAATGTGATCCACTACTAACATTTACGAGGGTTACCTACCCATTTTTTTTCATTTGTTGAATGCCGCTTGTTTTTCTGATTACATGTGTCGTACTTTTCAATTGTTTTACAATTAATTGTCTATTTGTACTAATATTAGCATAATAAACCAAAGTACTGGACCATACCGTACGCATTATGGTATTCTGTATATGTATCTAGGGCTTCCTGATTTGGTATTTCAAATTGTACAGCGATTCAGAGCAAAAGTGACAAATTCAGCCGTAAAGTGCCAAAGCCGAATGCAGTAAAGTGCGAAACACGTATACAGAATGGCCTTTCATATTATGCGTTAGTGTTATACGTACTATTGACATACATATTATGTAGTTACTTATATAAGATATAAGTAATTCGTAAAAATTAAACAAAAATGCAATACATTCAATTCAATAAATTGGGGATTTTTTTAATATTAGCTCGGAAAATGTCAAGAAGGTCATCACTAGTGTCTGGAAAGTGTTCCACAACGCAGGGTTAATCTGCATTCAAGTATCCCGATCACCCAAACGGGAGTGGCATACTTGAGTCCCAGTGCGCGTTACTAGGCACGGTCAGTGGCGTATGTATGCACAGGCAAGAAACACGCGCATATAATTTACAAGGCGCTTAAAAATATGGTTTATACTTTAATTATCATAGAGTTGTATAGTGCCGACCCAGCGTTGAATGCATAAGATAGAAGTTTTTTTTAGACTTACACACAACCAGAATTTATAAGTATTCTCTATTACATTCATGCACTCCAAAGCAAATTCGGGATTAATCTTTGTTCGTCCACTTATGTAATTAATGTCATGTAAAAACGTGGATCGATTTTTTTTATTTTAATGAATTACAATTCTTATATAAACATTTCACTTATATTAGTTATACCTAATAATTTATTTACACATGGTAAGTAATATTCACGCTCATCAAAGAGCATTCTGTTTCGAACTTCATGGCGTTATGTAATTGGATTTGGCACCTTTACTCTGAGTCGCTGTACAATTTGAAGAAAGCAATCAGGCAGTCCTAGGTGCGAAATACATATACAGAATGCCACAGTGCATACCGTACCACATATTAGACCACTGATATGTCGACGTGTCCCATTGGAACATGTCGAGTTCTATTTAGGCACACCAGAGGGCAGTTGTCATATGTCGCCACTGTATTCTCATGGGGGAGAAAACAAGCCGATGCCGTCGTTCTTTGTTCTTTGTCAACAGTCTGAACCCTAGTCATCAGATATATCATACTGATGAGATCCGATAAGATTGAAATTCAGATCAATGATTCCTGATGGCTATTCTCATTAAAAGTGTATTTGTTCATTTAAATATTTTTAAATAAAGGAATAGTCTTTTGATACAGGATATTTATGGATTAAAAGAAACCCCTTTTACGCCAGGCAATATAGCTGAAAAGTGCTCAGTTTTTAAAAAAGAGTCCTGAATAAGGTTTCTCGGCGCGATAATTAGGTAAAAAATAGTAGAAATGGATTGTGTATGTTTTATGTTTTGTTTTGGATAAAATCGGTATGTAGGAACCTTAGTAAAAAATTCGATAAAAGTGCCAAAAACCATTTTTTTGCGGATTAAGGGACGAAAAATATTTTTTTTCGTAAAACAAAAAATAGCACGTTGTAGCTCGTGCTACAAAACGAAAAAAAAACTAGTTTTTGGTGATCAAAATCGGTTCAGAAGTTTTTGCACATAAAAATAAAAACCGAAGAAAAATGCCCATTTTTTTAAATCGAATTACAAGGGTCATATTACATATTACAAGGGAAAAATGGTCGTAGAGTATTTTTCCTGGGCTTAAATTACTCGTCATTAAATTCCCTACAAATCCATTATCGTGACTTGGTTTTTTCAATCGGCTGAAAATGCTTTTGAAAATCAAGCGCCGCGTTGCTTCGAGCGCTCGGGTAAGCGAGTGGACGCGTGGTGGGGAAGCCTCTCCCGCTGCAGATGCGCTGACAGAAGTCTGCGGCGGGAGAGGCTTCCCCCACCACGCGTCCACTCGCTTACCCGAGCGCTCGAAGCAACGCGGCGCTTGATTTTCAAACGGGTTTTCAGCTGATTGAAAGAACCTGTCCCACAAGTCACGATAATGGATTTGTAGAAAATTTAATAACGAGTAATTTAAGCCCAGGAAAAATACTCTACGATCATTTTTCGGTTTGTTCAAGCCGTTTTTCGAAACGACTTTTTTTTAGTTTTTTTCGATTTATGCAAAAAGTTCTTATTATTTTTTGCATGAAATTTTTGCAGCAGAAGTTCTGCGGCCATTAGAACCCTTGTAATTCGATTTCAAAAGATGGGCATTATTATTCGGTTTTTATTTTTTAAGTGTGTATGTTAAATTAGAAACAAGAAATTCGTAATACGAAAATGTTCCCGCCATATTGAACGTAAGAATAAATATAATTTGTAACTTCATATATGCAAGTTCGCTGTATAATGTTGTAAGTACGAGTACATACATACATATGTATGTACGTACATAACTTGTCAATTGACACGATAACACTAATAAATACTAATTTGAATATTAAAACTAGCAACATTAGAATAGCAACTAGGTTTTGATGGTACTAGGTATACTTAGGAACACAAAAGACGACGTTATTTATTACCTCCAGAACATAAATGGAATCTAGACGGTAATAAATATGGTAAATAAGCTATATTTAATATTCCTTTGAACGCAAACATTGTAGCGTCAACTAATGAATGGAAGTGTGTCGTCCTTAACAAAGGCATTATTATATTGGAGCTCATTCACAAAACCGAATACTAATAATAAAAACCGCAAAGCCACTTAGGAGCTGCCAACGTGACGATAACCAGATCACTAGACCCATAAATGCCATCGTAATTTTTAACGTTTTGACCTCATATAGGAAGTCGCAGTGTCGATGTTGTTTGCTCATACTCTGTCACTATTATTATAACAGATTTATGTTTTCCACATGCAAGAATTTTGGTGTTTTTAAGCCATTATTAATTTATTCAATACTTAAAGTATCAATGAGATTTATTGCTTATTTTTATTTGACTTTTACTACTACTTATTAACAGTATATCCACAAATGGATATATTATAAAAAATAGTTGTGAAATCACTAGTTACTTGCTATGTCGTTAAATTATCAGATTATATGTAAGCAAATTGTAATAATCGCTTCACAATGATCCTAGCTTATGGGAATAGTCGTACGATTACTTAGTAAATTAAAACACCTTAATGCGTTGTTTAATATTTACATATATTTCTATTTAATTGGTACCTATAAATTTTTTATAGTATCAATTTCTCGATCGTAAAAAAATAATATAAAATGTCATTCCTTAGGACAAGACTGTTTTATTTCGTTTTAATTTATAACGACAATAAAACCATTTTAAAGAATAGAGGCCACGTTGAAATATAAACTTTATAGCCTTTTATGAGTTAAAAGTCCATCTTTTAATATGTATAATAAGGACCATGTGTCCCAACATATCTACTAGTCAACAACTTTTTGGAGGTTGCTTAAATTTTGATAATTATTGTACTACCAGTATTGATTGATTTTTTGCTTGTGATTATAGCTTGTGAAATTCTGCGTTAAATAAGACCTAGTTGAAGGTGATATGTCGATTGTGTGGAAAGTTATCGATAAAACTATGATGTTTAAAAAAAACGTGAATAACTCCGAATAACCTTTTAAAAGTTCTTGGACTAATATTTAAGAGGCATCTTCAGAGTATCTATACGACTAATAGTTATTTTGGAAAAAAGGTTCCTAGAGATGAAAAATTTCGAATGTTTTCTAAAAACTCTTATCATCCTTATTATAGTTTTCGTAAAAATCACTGTTCATAAAAGTATAATAAAACACAGCGGGTTCTAGAAATATTACTCCGTTATTTTATCGTATGAGTGATGTGTATCATACAGGGCTTTTTTTGTATTTTTGTGATATTTTTGGTTCAATTTTGGAAATTTTTCGTATCTAGAAAAACTGTTTGCAAAATGGCTCAGTTAATCTGATACATATGTACTCTGAAGATTTCCCTTTAATATGAGTCCTAGAACTTAGATTTAGTATTTTGACAGTTATTCACGATTTTATTGAAATCATCGCAAGTTTACTTTTTTAGCGATATCTTTTCATACAATCGACATCTGTATCACCTAACCATCAGAAGCACAAAAAATTTGTAGTATAGTTCAAACATTATTAGAATTTAGGCGCCCTTCAAAAAGTGGATGTACGATGAAAAATTTTATATAGTATTTCTTAGTCAATAAAAAAATAATAATTTTATACATATAGGATTTGAATTTTGAATTTTTGAGTTTATGCATATTTGTGGACATAACCTAGATTTCTTTTAACGACCGTAATTGAAAACTAAATAATAAAAAGTCATCTTTAATATTAAATATTTAATTATCATAATTTTGATAAACAATATTCAGGATACCTACTTGACACCTTAAAAGAATTTGAAACCAAATAAGGCAAATTTAACTTTCCATGTGAAGAGAGTGGGATGAAATCTTGAGAAAAATTGAGTAGTCTATAAAAAAAAAACGCGACCTAAAAGGGCTAAGAATTCTTAACTTAGAATACTTATTAATAGAAAACAGTAAAATTGAAAAACTTCTTTAGTAAAAACCATATTGAAGTTTGAACTTTTCTCATTCTATATTTTAATTTTGTTTTGGGAAGCATTATAACATTTCTGTAACCTGTAAACTACGAGTATATCAACTATACATATGTATGTTATTTGATTTTATCTCAACATCAAGCGTAAAAATCTTTCAAATGAGAACGCACTATAGAACTTTTTTTAAATACCGTAAAATACGACAATTTTGCCTACTTCTTTTCGATTTTTGTTGAATATCTTGTAAGTTGTCTGCTAAGATGGCAACTTTGCGCAGTAATGGAAATCATATGTTAGCCCTATTTTAAATAAGTTTGCGACACTATTGCTCACGGTTTGGTTAAAAAAAGCAATTATAACTTGATAACCTTTCTAAGTAGATAGAATTAAAAAATATATATAACAGCTTGCTAAATCCAGCAATTTTATTAAGGCACTCAAAATTAAGAATATATTAAATGGACATAAAAAAGACAAACAATATAAAGTATGAAAAATTGCATCAATATGACCAAAAAATAGTAAAAAAAGACCTCCAGTTGCATCAAAAGGGACTTAATATTTACGAGATGCTTTCTTTCTTACTATGATAGTACAAGGAGTTGACAACTTTTTGGCACTGTTTTTTTTTTTTATTAAACAACGTTTTCCTGGGAATTTTAAATAATACTTCAGGATGCTGTAAAGTAACCTCAATCGGTCATCAACTCACATTTTAATGAATACTGGCAATGGAAATTAATGACAACCAAATACACTATAAAATAATTTTTCACGTACTAAACAAAATTGAAAAGTCAAGTTTAATATTTTCACAGAATTGGTGGTAACATTGCTCACATTGTTTTTCTTTTTTAAATAAAAAACACCTTATTATTATAGTTTAATTCATTGGACCACTTTTTTCAAGTTAACAACGTTAACCTTTCACTAATAAGCCTTTTATCAATGCTTAGCTTTTCACTTAAAAAATATGTATATGATTTCTAAAACACAACGCCCACTATATAGTAATGTCATAATAACCAAACTGAGCAAAGGCAACATGTGAAATCTAATAATGTGCATGAGCCAAGCACATTATTGCCAGCTAATCATAACACTAGCACACAAAAAAAAAAGAAAAGTGGTCATTACTTTTGACCAGACCCATCTAGGGTTATGTATTTCGATGCGCTGAATCCGAATTTGAGGTCGGTTTAACCCGTACACCCTCAAAATTTTGAGTAAATCGCAAAAAACCGCTAAAAATTGCTAAAAACAGCAAAAAAATGCAGTTATGCAAGCGAGAAAATTTATTACGAATTAGATCAAGTATGTTTATTATGTATTTCGATGCGCTGAATCCGACTCTGACGTTGATATAGTTCGTCAACCCTCCAAATATAGAATAAATTGCAAGAAACCGCTGAAAATCGTGAAAATTGAAGTTATGAAAACGAAAAAAATTTTTCGAACTAGATCATGTATGTTTTTTGTGTATTTTGATGCGCTGAATCCAAACCACAAGTTGATTTAGCTGATAGACCCTCCAAAATTAGAGTAAATTGCGAATAACCCTTGAAAATTGCTAAAAAAATCGTGAAATATTGCAATTATGCAAACGAAAAAATTTCTTAAATTAAATCAAGTATTTTTTCTTATGAATTTTGATTCGCTGAATTCAAATCCGAAGTCGGTTTGGCTTGTACACCAAGCCAACTTGTTGCCAACTTTAAATAAATTGCGAAAAAACGCTAAAAATAGCAAAAAATCGTAAAAAAAACAGTCATGAAGTAGTAGATAATATCAAAAAATAGTATTGTTCTTACTCACAGTAATAAATAAACCATGATTCCTTTCAAATTATACTATAATATCTATAGATTGTAATTAGAATTAAAAAAACGACCATCCTTGATTTTACACTGTTCTTCGCTTGTATCGAACTCTTTTTTCTTCGAATGTTTTCGTTTTCTATTTTCTCTCGTTATTTCTCTCTTTAAAGTCCAGCAAAAATCGGCCATCATGTTGACATTCCATATTCCTTGATACTAATTCTCCATCACTTATGTCTTGATGAAATCGTTCTTATTCTTCACTGTAGTCGATACAAGCGAAGAACAGTGTAAAATCAAGGAAGGTCGTTTTTTTTTTATTTAAATTACAATCTATTGATGTTATAGTATAATTTGAAAGGAATCATGGTTTGTTTATTACTGTCAGTAAGAACAATACTATTTTTTTGATATTATCTACTACTTCATGACTATTTTTTACGATTTTGGCTGTTTTTAAAGTTTTTTCGCAATTTATTTAAAGTTGGAGGGTGTACAAGCCAAACCGACTTCGGATTTGAATTCAGCGCATCAAAATACATAAGAAAAATACTTGATTTAGTTTAACATTTTTTTTTCGTTTGCATAATTGCAATTTTTCACGATTTCTTAGCAATTTTCAGCGGTTATTCGCAATTCACTCTAACTTTGAAGGGTCTACGAGCTAAATCAACTTGTGATTTGGATTCAGCGCATCAAAATACACAAAAGACATACTAGATCTAGTTCGAAAAAATTTTTTTCGTTTTCATAACGTTTTCATAAATTTTTACGATTTTTAGCGGTTTTTTGCAATTTACTCTAAATTTGGAGGGTTGACAAGCTAACTCAACTTCAGATTCGGATTCAGCGCATCGAAATACATAATGGACATACTTGATCTAGTTCGTAAAAAAATTTATCGCTTGCATAACTGCATTTTTTTTGCCATTTTTAGCGATTTTTAGCGTTTTTTTGCAATTTACTCAAAATTTTGAGGGTGTACGGGTTAAACCGACCTCTAATTCGGATTCAGTGCATTGAAATACATAACCCTAGATGGGTCTGGTCAAAAGCAATGACCACTTTTTTTGTGTGCCGGTGTAATTATTGCCAGCTTGCCAAAATTAAATTATGCATGAGCCTACATCAATGGACGATGTTGTCTGAAATGGGCAACGTTGTCGTATTTTACGGCACCAATACTAATAAAAATAAGATCTAGGTATTGGTTTTTATTTTCTACGCAATGTAAAAAAACTGACGTAGGTGTCACAGGGAAGATATCAAAATTAGCTGATGGACATTTATTGCCTACTCAAGATTGCCTATGTCATTATAAAGATTACAGTTTGATCCTGAAATATTTTTTTTGTTTGAAATAATGAGGAAATTCAGTACAAGAATAGATTCATGTGTTCCTGTTCATACTCCTGTTCATACTCCCATTTATATGAGTATGTTTATGCACCGCACAAAACAAAAAATCAAAAGGTCAATCAATATTTGATGTTCATGAAAGTGTTTTACATTAGTCCGTACAAAAAACCCTTTGTATTTTAAAATGGGACCCTTTTAAATAAATTAACGATACTTAGATAGTGTACAAAAAAAAAAAAAGAAATATATTCCACCATATAAATGTATAAAATGTAAAATAAATAGCTACACAGTTTAATTGTCGCCTAACCTATCGCGTGAGTGCTTTTAGTCATGGAGAACACCTGTAACCAAATGGTCACCAAATTTGTGTCGGTGTCGACATCCGACAATTAAGATCAGATTAATTATAGGCGTGGCCGAATACTTAATGAAGGCCTTCTATTGGACGAGGCTTATTCCGGCTTATTATGTTACGCTAGACGTATTGATTAAATTACCCATTACGGCCATATTGCTTAGACGTGTACAACCCAATAAAAACGCTTTTACCTGAAAATATTCTCTGGAATTTTAATAAAGGCAAACGGCAAAAATAAAATGGCCGTTCATCCATAGAAAAGATAAATCAAAAAGAGAAAATTTTATAGAATTATAATTGTTTTTATTTTGATTTAAACTGAAGTTTAAAACCGCTTATCTGAGAAATTATTTTTTTAAATGATCAACTTGACTATAGACTCAAGATGCAACTAACTAAAAGTTCCATTTCAGCAACCATAGCCAACCTTGTGGATGCATGTAGTTAATTGTATAAATTCAGAAAAATTTCCATTGGTAAATCATAATATGTTACATTGAACACATTTTTCAAATAATATTTTGTTCTATTCAAGAAAATTATTTTTAGTAACAAAAGTTTCGTTGTTGAACTAATATCTACCAATATCTGTTACAAATATTTACATATGCATATGTTTTTGCTAGATTTTAATGCTTTAAAGTATATAAAGGATTACACGTGTTATTTAAAAAAAAATAATTTCTGTTCAATAAATGTGTTAAACAAGAAATGTTATGAGAACAAAAAAAATACCCTGAATGTATCTACAAACCTGATGCTTTAGCCATGTTTACAGTTACCATGAATCTAAATTTTTTCAAAGGAATTTGTCTTCGAAGGCTTTTGGGTATACATACTACTTAGTTAAAGGTCCTTTTGTAATAATTTAAAGTTTTGTTGCAAACAAACGCGACACATATGTTAACATTCACCTTTCAAAACATTCACTACAACATGTTACGTAAAAATGAAATGAGTCATGAAAATAGTGCACATAATATATCGTGCATCGTGCATATAATACCTGGACATGTCTATAATCACTGTTATTATTAACTGAGGAGATAAAAAGCAAACAGAGAAGTAGCAGATACAAAATAAGAGCAGAATAAAATGTTAAAATGATGAGAAATGATAATGGACAATCCAAGAACAGATAATAATTATTGAAATCAATAGTTCGCTTGAACATGTATATCATATTTCTTCCTATATCTTATGACTTGACCTATGACTGTTTCATCTTTATTTTTGGAACTTTTTTCAAAGATTAAAGAAATTAAACATTAGATGCTGGTTGTTTTATTGCAACAAGAGCTCGAGTCTGCAGAACATGGGTGGTAAATATGATTGTCAGCCATTTAGCTTGTTTTTTCTTTCGAAATATTATTTATTTTATTATACTCCTACTTTTAGTTTATTATTATTAAGATTTTGTTATTTAAATTTTTATCGCACACCCTTTATATGAGAGGAATAGAAATATTTATTTTTGTAAATTGAACTAAAACGACTTGACATTCAAGTTATGATACTTACATACATACTGGGCGCACCAGTTAAAATGAAATGTTGATAAAAACTTTGAAGTACGATTTAATCTGATACAATTTCATAACATAATATAAAACAAAGTCGTTTCCCGCTGTCTGTCCCTACCTATGTATGCTTAGATCTTTAAAACTACGCAACGGATTTTGATGCGGTTTTTTTTTTTATAGATAGAGTGATTCAAGAGGAAGGTTTATATATATATATAATACATGCATAATATAGTAGAGAAACACTGATAATTTTAGAGGTTTCTAATGTGATGTCGTAAACCGTGCGAAGCCGGGGCGGGTCACTATTTTTTTTTAATCATTTTTTTTACTCATTTACCCGCATCAAATTAAATAATTTTATGTTTTAAGAAATCTACTTAACAATGTAAAAAAATTCCTATACATGAAAATTTCTTGGTTGATTCTTGATTTCTTGAGTTGAACCGAAAATATCATAAAAATTCAAAATTCTACCATTCTTACTGCAATTTTCTTAAAAATTTCTGTTCATGGAATTTTAAGAAAATACCTACATCGAGTTCTAGAGGATATTATTTATATCCATTAATATTTTTTTTAGTTATGTGTGGCGTACAGGACTTTTTGAATTTTGATGAACTTTTTTTATTCCAATTCTTTTCCAAAACGACACAATTTCTCAGACGGATACTCTGAAGATTTCCTCGTAAGATTTTCCTTTAATATGAGTCCAAGAACTTTGTACCTGTATTTGAAAGTATTTAATATTTTCAGAGATTCCATGATTTTTTAAAACAATGGATTTTACTTTTTTAACATCTTTTGACAGATTGAACATATCATATTCAACTTGGGCTTATTAGACGCAGAATTTCACAGACTGTAATCCTATGACCAAAAAAAACAGTACTAATATTTCGCAGCGAAATGAATATGTGCTAGATGTTTTAAGCGATGGTGCAATGGAGTGATTATCCATTGTTTCTCTGAAATACACCAATATATATAAAAAAATTTATAAATTAAACTGTAGTTATCAGTTGCGTCCATAAAATATAAGTTGACAAAGGAATTGCCTTAGGGGATATTGGACAAATAAAGAAGCATTAAATTTTTGCCGATGTTTCGTTGTCGTTGTATGGTTAGACTTACTCCGGGCTACAATTGGATAAGAACATTTAAACAAAAAAACAAAAATTTGAAGACAGTTACAATCATAAAATTACTGCATTACCTCAATTAGTGTTTTTTTTATAACGGTTTATGTCAGTTGAATGATTTTTTTATTTATCTAGAGTACAATATAGATGTGTACGAAAATTGTAAAAAGATTGAAAAGATGTAAAATGATTTTTTTTACATTTTTATACACACATACACATCTACATTGTATTCTACGTAAAGAAAAAGATTAAACATTCAACTGAGATAGACCGTTACAAAAAACACGAATTGAGGTAATGTCTAGACGTAGTAATTTTATGATTGTAACTGTCTTCGATTTTTTTTTCTTTTTAATTTTTGTTTTTAAAATGTTCTTATATAAGAGTAGTCCTGAAGAAGTCTAAGTACATTGGACGAAAAAAATAGTGCTTCTTTATTTGTCCAACATCCCCAAAAACAATTGCTTTGTCAATAAATTACAACTATTTAGTTGGTTAGCTGAGAGGAAATATTTGTCTTAATACGAGCGTGGTTCATTAAGAGAGGATATCAATTAAAGAGCTGCCAGATTTTATCGGCAACTTCCTCGTGGGTTTGTTTCGAATTAGTAGATGATTTCGGCAATTCGGAGATCGTGGTGGCGCTTGAACTTAAATAACAATATCCGCATCCTGTCGGGCTAATAAATCGCCGCACATGGTTTCGCATCACGGCGGCTGACGGTACATGTCGGTTTTGGGGAGGTCTAGACGTTGGAAGTATGCAGAATATGCTCGGGGCATCTCAGGATTGCATAATTGCCGGCGCGCCTCACACGAGCTTGCCCGCCAACTGCGCTCGTGAAATATTAAACTGCAATTATATACTGAACGCCAACTGAAGCACTTAGTATGTTTATTACTAACATCTAAATCAACCTCTTCATCGGCGTAGCTAGCCTCAGTTTTTCAGGGGGCCATGGCCCCAGTACGTTGGAAACAAAAACAATTTTAATAGGCAAGGATTGCACCAGGGCCGTAGCTAGATCGCTACTGCTGTCAGGGCCTTACTTTTTTATAGCCAGGGCATGTCTTAAATATTTGGGACCGGGACAAGGGGGCACCCGGATAAAATAAAGGTGCGCTGAAAATTTTTTCAAAATTTCAAGATTACGCGTTTTCATGGCATTTCAGAATTTCAATGAAAAAATCATTTATGCAAAAATATAGACTTTCCCAAGAATAATTTTTTGAACTTTGATCCGGCCATAAAAATAATAAACCTTGGCCGGGGGCTCACCGAGAAAGTTAAGGTGATTGTGTTTATAGAAAATGATGACACTGGCGCCGCAGGCGAAAATTTTCTGAATTTTAAAATATGTTTTGTTTTATATTTTTCGAAAAATAAATAAATGGAATGGAACAATGGAATGTTTTAATAATTCTATCTAATTTTACAAAAAACAGTAAATATTTATTAGATTTTCGTCTCTATTTTTAGAAGTCTTATGTCAGGGCGAAATTTCGGCCTGCCAGGGCGCCCCCACCTGGCTACGGCCCTGGATTGCACGCTCTTGTACATACTTATATAAAATAAGATTATTCTATGAAAAATATAGGTAATTTCAGATACTACGTTTTTTTTATACGCAGTTTTTTTATTAGAATGTTTTTATTAGAATCTTAGAATCTTCCAGGGGGGGGGGCAGATGTACATTAGGGGGGGGCAGCCCCCCTAGCTACGCCCATGAACCTCTTGTAGTTAGAGACACGCAATTTTGCTTATTTTACGGAGCGTTACAAGAGGTGAGCTCCTAATAGGGTTAGAATAAATAATTATACGAGTTGGGAGTATCTTAAAAATTATATCTTAGTTTTTTATTGTAGGTATAATAAGAAGTAACTGTATATTAGATATACACGGTGGAGATTTTAACTGGAATATATTGGCTAGCGGGGTGGTGAGATTTTTCAAAAAATTCCCGAGACACGTCAACTTTTAAATGTATTTACCTACATTTTGCAAGTAATGTGAAAAATATAGCCCTTCAGGGGTGCCTGAAACCACCCTCGACATGATTTTTTCAAATGCAACCCTATGGCTTGTGACCCCTCATTGTAAAGCTGGTGGAAAGAGGAATCCAACGCACTGATCAAATTTTAATTTTTATTATGTTTGTAGGGTTGCATACAATTAAAACAATTTAGAAATTAAATTTATTTTAAACGTAACATTTGTTCAAAATGTGCACCATTCACTTGTTGGCAGCATCCCAGTCTGTGGTAGGTTTCGTCCCTTACATTATGCAACATTTGCGGTGTTATTTTTCCGATTTCCTCTCTTATCCTTTCCTGCAGATCTGCTATGTTGTTGGGTTTCTGAATGTAAACCCTACTTTTAAGATAGTAGGGTTTACATTCCCAATCGCACATTTACGATCCCCACAAAAAATAAATCCAGTGGTGTAAGATCTGGAGATCTTGCTGGCCACTCAATATTACATCGCCTCCCAATCCACCTACCGCGAAAAATTCTGTAAGATACTGACGAACAATCGCAGCATAGTGTGGTGGGGCCCCATCTTGCTGAAACCATAACCTCTCGTCGGTCAAGTTAGGGTTTAAGGGGTTTGCAAATAAATGACATAGCACTGGCATTAGTTCGTGCTGGAGTAAACGCAAGTATCTTCTCAAGTCATCAAAGAAAAATGGTCCTACAATTCTATCTTGTATTATTCCGGCCCACACATTAGTTTTCTGTGGGCGCTGAGTATGAAGTTCCCTCATCCAATGGGGGTTCTCTTCAGCCCAGTAACGACAATTTTGGCGATTTACGTGCCCATTTAATGTAAAAGTAGCCTCGTCAGAGAAAAACTATCCACTCTAAAGATAACTGGTTTTGATCAATACAAGTCATCTATAAATTGCAAAATTCCACTCGTCGATCTGGATCATCTTCAAGTAGCTCTTGAACAGCTTGCATTTTATATGGGCGTTTTTCTCATATTTAAGTATTTTTAAAACTGTTTTGTGATTAAGATTACTATCACGGGCCAGTTGACGGGCTGGAGTGATTGGATTTTCTTCTAGAGCAAGCAACAAATTCAACTTCGTGTCGTCATCAACAACAGCCTGCCTCTTACTCGGTACTTTCCTGACATGACCCATCTCTCGATATTGTGCCTCAATTTTACTTATGGTACCTTGATTTAGTGGTGGCAAGTCAGGATGCGTTTCTCGAAACAAGCGAACAATTTCGCATTGAGTTCGCGCCCTATCACCATATCCAATCATCATCAAAATTTCGATTTTTAGTGATTCAGTTAAATAAGACATTTTCACCAATTTGAAATAACTCTTCGTTTCAAACTCTGAATACAGCATACAAACTAAATTACTCTTTGCGGCCGTGTAAAAACACTAGCAAAAAATAACAAATATCAGTTGTGGCAAAAAATTGCTTGGAATTTTTTTGTGGGGACATATGAAAAGTAATGTTTACATTCCAAAACTAAACAACACACATTTTGAGTACGAAATTGTTGCGTTAAAAATAAATTAAACTATAAAATTACGTTTTAATTGTATGCAACCCTACAAACATACTAAAAATTAAAATTTGATCAGTGCGTTGGATTCCTCTTTCCACCAGCTTTACAATGAGGGGTCACAAGCCATAGGGTTGCATTTGAAAAAAATCATGTCGAGGGTGGTCTCAGCCACCTCTGAAGGGCTATATTTTTCACATTACTTGCAAAATGTAGGTAAATACATTTAAAAGTTGACGTGTCTCGGGAATTTTTTGAAAAATCATTCACCACCCCGCTAGCGAATATATTCCAGTTAAAGTCTCCACCGTGTATACTTTATGAAAGTATATGATATGATAAAGAAGTACCTATCTACCTTAGTTACTTTATAAATAATTAAATGTAACTAAATGAAAGTATATAAGATACTTAAAAAGTATCTAAAATACTCAAAATTTGTATTAGACATCTACATAGAAAGCAGTAGCGATTGGTGGATTTTGAAGATCTCGTATTTTCGTAAGGACGCATGGGACCCAGACCAGATTTTATGGGGTTATTACTAAACCCAAATTGAAAACTAGGATAGCAAAACGCACCTCCAGAAAATCTTCCGGCTTGTGGAAACGGCTTGCAAACTATTTGTGTTTTTTCCATAATTCCAATGTGAATATAAAAACTTGTTGTTCTTGTAATTTTTTGCAAAATTTGCTTATTTGTTACAATTATCACAATATCTCAAAAACGGAATGAAGTCAAAATTCAAATTTCCATAACTTTAATACTTAGTTCTCGAAATTTCGAAAACGGCGCAAAAATAAAAAGACTGCATTTACTTGACGGTCGAGAAAAAAAATATTTCTGCAATAATTTGCAGTGCGTTTCCAAGATTTCTTGGGGCCTAGCAACAAAGTCCTAAAATTTGAGAATGTTGATCTTTAATTTATTTCTGTTCATAACTGACAAAGAGAGTAAATTGAAGTTTTTATAGTACTTTCAGGTAGGTACTCTACTAAGATTACAGTCCTTTCAGAGCGACTTAAATAAAATACACTGAGTCTTCTCAGTCAAAAACAGATACATATGTAACTACTAAACAGCTCTAACCCAGGTAGATGGAAACAATAATTTGCCTTTAGTTTAGTATCCGAGCACTGGTCTGGAGGATAATGAAATTTGCGACTCCTTGTCTAATAAGCAAATTTAGAGAACACGAAACTACCCGTATATTTGACATATCATCTTTAACAAAAGCAATAATCTAAGATTGAACAGAGGAACAAAATCATAGAGCATTGGAATTAATTACCAACTACCTATTAATTGGGAAGCTTTAGCCTTATCAATATTACTTTAAAAAGCATGAAATTGAATTAACTGCCAAATAACAACCAAATAATGACCTATCTTTGTCTTTACTGATAACCCATAAATATTTCAAAATATGTTATTTAACAGAACTGGTAACGAGATCAACCATAAAGTTTAATTGATCTCGTGACAAACTTATTTACAAAAAAATCACGTATTGTATGGACAACAGAACTATGTGAATACCTATGTGTTATCAGGGTCGTTCTGTAAAAATAGGAATTCATAGCAAACCGTAGGGTTGCATCTTAAATGTACGGTAGCTGAAACAAGCACTTTTCGATGCCTTTAAAAAAGTTGAATTGATTATCTTGAAAAATGATGATCATATGGATTTGTTCATAGATTGAGGGTAGGATATTTAAAAATTTGAATTCTATGTGAAAATTTCTGAAATATTCTTCTAATTTAAATCACATATAGAGATAATGTAATCTTAATGTAAATGGTAAGATAATTAGTTTTATTGGAAAAAAATCATCTAATTATCATGATTCAAGTAAACTTTTTATGTGCATGATGACTCGATAACGCTTTGAAATTTGAAACACTTATGTATCATGATGAAATCTTGATCTAGAGATTTTGATCTTAGTCGGTCAATTGGTTAAGGGATAAATAGGGTTAATACGCGTTTTCTTTGTCCACATCTGTAGACACAGCGATATATCTAAATCGCAAACGATACAATGTATACACTTTAAATTTGATGTGGTGGTTTTCACTCCTCTGGGGAAATGCACCCCCCCAGGGAGTAAGGGGTGTACCTAAAACAAAATATAAGGAAATTGTTAAAAATTTGTGAAAACGTAAATGGATGGCCAAGCTTAGTGGTAAATTTGTTTTTAAAATACTTGGTTTATGGTGTCGTTGTCCCACGGTAGGAGTGGAGAAAAGAGGGTTGTATTTTAGTTTGTATTAAGAAAGATATCCATGTGACGTGTCGTTTTATAGATTTTTGAGATAGGAGAATCCCAAATATCACAGTACTAAAGCCTCTACTCTCATTTTTACTACTATGCCCAATTATTATGATCTAAATGACATATGTTATAAAAGTTATATGGATCATAAAAGTCATTTTAGGTCATACAGATCATAAAGGTCACATTGGCCTTAAATGTCATTAAGGTCATATTGGTGATATAAGTCATGAAGATCACAAGTCATATAGGTCATAACGATCATGAAGGCCATTGTTCATAAAGGTCATATTGGTTATATTGGCCATAAATGTATATAATTCATAAAGATCAAATTGGTCTTTAAGGTCATACTGGTCATAAAATTCAGACAGGCCATATGGGTCATAAGGATCATATAATAGTCATGAAAATCATGTCATTAAGATCATGAAGTTCGTAAAGATCATATAGGTCACATTAGCCATAATAGCAATATATACGTCACATCAGGTCATACAATTCAGTCAAAATCATAAAGGCCATAAAGGATATATCCAAATATAATACTTTTAAAATTACAAACTACTATTTTTAGAGATTCAGTCTAATTAAAATTATGGAAAAATTAGATGTGGAAGTGGTGGTTCCTTAGGCAGCAGTTTTTTTAGTCAAAGTTACTTTAATCTAATTTTTTATATTTAGAAAAAAAAAAGTTACTTTAACTTAAATTTACTTACAGACAAAATTATATAAATGAAGTAACATTATACCCTAAATTATAACGTCAATATTTACTAATAATAATTAATAACATTATTGAGTGTATTGTCGCCCTAAAATATAACATCAACTAGTCGATGGAGAAGAACCAAAGGATATACCATTACTGTGGTCAACATCCAATATAAAAAAAATTAATCAGCGTGGCTACCGTTTACTCGCTCTGCAGATTAAAAAATCGGACCAATAAAATTTCAATACCCAATTTTTAAATGACCCACTGTTACGATGCATTGTCAAAAATGTCCCGAAGTCACAATATCATTTTCCTCACAGCTAATAAGACGCAGACTTTGATACATTTAGTCAAAGACTCAATGGTTCAAGGTATTTTTTTTCCGACGGACCGTTCGACGTCGAATGAAGACCCGTCTGTGGGCAGGACGGAATCCTACACGCAAACAACATTGAACACTAATTCATCTATAAATTATTTCCAAAGTGCACACATTTCACTAGCCTGTCATGTCGCATTAGGGTCTTGGAAGGCCTCACAAGAGGAATTCTTTTTTAAGTTGTTTTAAGCCTTTAGATAATATTTATTGAAATTGATATTACGGTTTTAAATACAAATTATTATTATAAACATGTGCGTGTTAAACACTCACCTGAAATAAAACGCGTTTTTTTTGGTACCCTCGGGTTCTGAAGTTGGAGTTTGCTCGTACGAGGATTGAACATTTAAGATTAAAAATAATCGAGAACCTGGAATAATTTCGCAGATGGTTCTAATAACTTCTTTTTTACTTTTCAGCTTAGACAAAGGACCAGATCCGTCCACTGTGTCCCAATAAAAAATTAGATATATTTTCATATTTTATGGAAGGAAGTTACGCAATGAATTAATCTAGCCGAACGTTTGATTAGCAAATATACTTATTAGAGGCGGTCCAAAAAAGTTTGGTCTTCCGCCTAGGCTTAAATTATAGTATTTGATTGGTTATTACTAATTCCAGAAGATTAGCTCATTTGGGAAAATAAAACACCAATGAGCAACCTCTAAAACTTAATTAAACGAGCTAATCTTCTGGAATTAGTAATAACTAATCAAATACTAAGATTTAAGCCTACGGCCGGAAGAACAATTTTTTTGGACCACCCTAATACTTACAGTAAGCAACGAAAGTTATCATACACACTTTTTTGGAGTTTGCTTAAATTCTGATAATTTTTGTATTACAGCATTGATTTTTTTGCTTCTGACAGGATTATAGCTTGTGATATTCTGCATCTAATAAGCCGAAGTTGAAGGCATGGTATGTCGATTGTGTGAAAATATATCGCTAAAAAAGTAAAATTTCAATGTTTTCAGAGAAACGTAAATAACTCCGAAAATAGTAAATCCCTTTCGAAGTTGTTGGACTCGTATTAAAGGGAAATCTTCAGTGTATCTATTTGACTAACTGAGTCATTTTGAAAAAAAATTTCCAAGACAGGAAAAAAATCTAAAGTTGAACCAAAAATATCACGAAAATTCAAAATTCTACCATCCTTAGTATCGTTTCCGTAAAAATCACTGTTCCTGAAATTTAAATAAAACACAGAGATCTAGAGGGATATTAATCCTAAATTTTTGTTGGAGTAATGTGTGGCGTACAGGGCTTTTTTGAATTTTCGTGATATTTTTGGTTCAACTTTAGATTTTATTCATGTACTAGCGACCCGCCCCGGCTTCGCACGGGTGCACGCGGACTTTTTGTATACCTTTTAAGGTGTACAATACTGTAGTACATTATTTTGATCTCTCGTAGAGTTCAGCCAGCATTTGCAATGTAAGCGCAAAAAAATGTGTTTATTTACGACATCACATTAGAAACCTCTAAAATTATCAGTGTTTCTCTACTATATTATGCATGTATTATACATGCATAATATAGTAGAGACCTTCTAGACTATCCTAGACTAGATACCTTCCTCTTGAATCACTCTATCTATTAAAAAAAACGTATCAAAATCCGTTGCGTAGTTTTAAAGATCTAAGCATACATAGGTAGGTAGGGATAGACAGCGGGAAGTGACTTTGTTTTATACTATGTTATGATTATGATATAAATGCAAGAGCCAATCGGACAGAATAGACATCAGATTCGTGTTCAGCGAGTCAAATGCATAGGAAAACATAGGTCTGCCTTCTAGCACTCGACTTTTATTTATTTTTATGTGCCTGTGTTATTGTTATTGCATTCACTCTTCTTTCATTTATTCTGAATGTCCTATTATTTATGTTATTATTATAATATATTTGAGTTAACAGTAATGCAAATTCTTGCGAACTACGTTATCAGTGTGTCTAAAAAGTCGTCAATAACGATGTTCCCTCAAGTTAAGTTTATACGTTGAAATTAAAACACCCTTTTTAAAGTAAAAAATACTATTTTCCATAAGATGAATAACCGAAATGAGAGCTGAATAAAAAATCTGCAAATACGTAAATACATAGTCGCCACACCTTAATAGAACCAGTCGCACGTACATATATTAATTAAAATATATGTTTCGGCTTAATATATTATGACACTAATGATCTCCGTTAATTAAATAAAAAATCTAATTGGGATGGATTTGTTGTAGTTCTTATACATTGTTAGCGACGAGGCTAGCGACTCTGGGTAATAAACTCGGAAGGAATGTCGTTCAGTCGGTAGAAGACACGAAAGAATTAAGGCAACTATGTATTTTCCGTTACCGTGTACAAACAAAAAAGGCGATTAATTCTTTCCATGGAATTTGAGATCCAGGTGCCTAGTGAATTCCTATTTGATGCCCTAAACTAGACCTTTTGTTGTTATTTGTTACTTAAAAGATCTAAATATTGTTTACTCATATTGTCTTTTTCTTCCTTTTTAGATGTGTGTGTGTGTTTCTATACGGAATTCACAAAACACAAAACAACAGTACAAAATTTACCTAAACGAAAAATAATATTTGTGCTTTGTTTAGTGAAACAAGGACTGTGAATAGAAACGAAGGTAGTGAGAAGCCTAAAGTTCGCGCTGCACAAAAAGTTGAAAACTGAAGAAAATTGTTAACAGATTATTAACAATAATTAACAATAGTTAAATTAAACTAAGGATGGCATAATAATGAAAACGTCTTTGGAAAAACTTTTTTACTAACGAGGCATGTTTAACTCTCTGGTAAAACGGTATACGGTATGCGCGTATACTTGGCAGTTAGTTAGTGTTTTTGTTATTCTTAAAACCAGTGTCAGATTTTAAGTAAATTTTCTAATGAGATAAAATGTTCTTAAAACAAATTTTGTTAGATAACTTATGTTCTTGAATTGCCAGAACGACTGTTTTATCAAAAAAAACTTTTATATTCACATAGTGAAGTGAAAATTTTCAGTCTGTCGAAATGCCTGTCAATCATTGTATATGTGTGTACGAGGTGTGTATATTATGTAATGAGACTGGCAACGTAGCGCCCGATCTAGCAACACTGCGGTGATGGGACTTGGAAGGGCGGTAGGTTAACTAGTAATGCACCTTCACTACAAGTTTGAACTTGTTAGAAGGGTCATTTGTTTGTTCTTTGTGACTGTTTTCGTAAACCGTTTTTTTCTAGTGCGTTTTCTAGTGCGCATTAATTTTGAGCAACGGTGTGCTATCAGGTTTTGCTTCAGACACAGCGCAATGAATACTTTCGCAAAACTTCAACACGCCTACGGAGACAGTGTTTTTTCTTGAGCCCAGATTTTTTGGTGGTTTAAGGCATTCTCAGAAGGAAGAGTCGATTGAAGATGAACCACCCAGCGGAAGGACTTTATCTTCAAGAACCGATGAAAATATCGATATAATACGGGCGGTGACGACAAGAATGATCGGGGATTAAATATGAATTACATCACTGTTCATAATATTTTGACTAACGAAATGGGGATGAGACAAAAACATTCCTCTGACTCCTCCGCCTCCTTATTCGCTTGACTTCCCGAGTCAGGGATTCCTTGTGACTTTTTCTCTCTTCCCGAGATTGAAAAAATCACCTCAAGGGACGTCATTTTGGGACCATAGAAAACATTAAAACGGCTGTAACCGAGATGAGAAAAATCTGCGCAAAAATGGTTCCAAGAAACCTAGAAGTGGAAAATTTCCCCCCTTTTTTTGTTTGTGTCATAACTGGTGATGAGCCTTGGGTGTTTGAGTATAAGCGCCAAAGCATGGAATGGCACACTTCAAGCTCTCCAAGACCCAAAAAAGCAAGAATGAGCAATACGAAGATTAAATGCATGCTGATTAGCTTTTTGGTAGCCAGAAAATTGTCCACAAAGAGTTTGTGCCCCCAGGTCAAACAGTAAATCAACACTTTTACAGAAAGGTACTTGAAAATTTTCAAAAAAGGGTCATGCGTGTGAGACCGAACATCAAGAACAACTGGATGTTACATCACGACAATGCGCCTTGTCACACAGCCATTTGAGTAAACGAGTTTTTAGCCAGTAGAAACATTGCTGTGGGTCCTCAGCCTCCTTATTCGCCTGACTTGAGTTCTTGTGACTTTTCTCTTCCCGAGATTGAAAAATCACCTCAAGGGACGTCATTTTGGGACCATAGAAAACATTCAAACGGATAAATGGAACCGCTGGTAGGAAGTTGTTTTGAAGGAGACAATACTGAATTGTAATTCTATTCGAATAAAACAAATTAAAAAAAAACAGTCTCAGTTATGAGTTTGGGGGATACATTAAGGTAATAAACTTTTTGTTAAATAAGAGACAGAATTTGATTAAAATAATCAGTTATTAATTTTCAAATATCTTTATGCCCTTTTTTCAACGCAATAAATCTAAGCTAATAGTATCTACTTTTTTTATATGCGCGGTTAATGTGGACACTTAATGACCTAAAAAATACTGCTGCATCCATTGCAAATACGTTCGTACATATCGCAATCTACGCACATATTACATTAATTACTTTAACGACCAGTTGTACACCGTGTAAGTATTAATACGTCCTCACGATAGATGGGCCCGTCTCGTCAGTCATCATCTACATACGTATAGGCAGCTGCCTTTGCCCACTCACTCTGATTTAAAGTTATCCGATTACGACGAAAAAATAAAGAACAGTTCCGTATAAGATGCAAATGCAACAGAACAAAACGGAATACAACAGCGATACAACAGAATAAGACCAACAAATAGTGGTTTTGTTTATACGGACCTCGTATAATGGCTGGTACAGGCGACACTCAGGTATAATAAATAAACGAGTTGGAATTGTCCGTCCGTTTTAATTACATTAGTAAGATGAAGAGATAGCGCAGGGATATCGTATATCAGGGTTTTACATGCGGTCTGTCAGTGGCGTGGAAAACGTCTCTTGGTAACCATTTTACCTCAGCAGTTTCCACCTAAGCAACTCCAGGGTTATGCAGTTGTATCCAGTTTGAGTTAGTGATCTAATCATTTAGCAAAAAATGGGGTCGTCATCGTTTTGTTTCATTCTATAAGAGTCAATAACCTTTTCATTGTTATACGTTGCACTTTACTAATTATTTTTTTTTTTTTTTTTTTTATTATTATTTTATTTTATAAATATATAAATATATAATTTATTTTTTCTTAAATATTTTTTTTATATATTTAATTATTAAAATATTATTTATCAATATATTAATTAAAATTTATTTTTTATTTATAAATAATAATTTTTTTTATTATTTTATATTTATAAATATTTATTTATATATTATATTAATTTTAAAAAAATGTTATTTTTTTATTTTAAATAATAATTTTTTTATTATTAATTTATTAAAATATTTATTTATCCATTTATTATATAATATTTAAAAAATTATTTTTTTTATTCTATAAATAATAACCTTTTCTTTTATACTTATTTATCAATTTTATTAAATATTTATTTATCATTTATTATATAATTTTAAAAAAATGGGGTTATTTTTTTTCATCCTATAAGAGTAATAACTTTTGTTGTTATATTGATTTTTTCCAAATTTCATTAAACATAGTTATGATTTATCATTTATTATGATAATATTTAGAAAAAATGGTGCATGTTTTGTTTATTCTATAAGAGTGAATAACCTTCGTTGTTATACTTGCACTTTTTACTCCAGCAATTTTCATCTAAACCACTCCAGCTTTATGCAGTTGTATCTAGTTTGAATTAGTGACCATCACTTAGCAAAAAATGGGGTATCATAGTTTTATTTCATTGTATAACAGAGTCAATATTCTCTTCGTTGTTATACGTTGACTCCGAAGAACTGTTTACCTGCATCTTTTACTCCAGCAATTTTTATCTACACAATTCCAGCTTTATGCAGTTGTATCTTGTTTGAATTAGTGACCTAGTCACTTAGCAAAAAATGGGGTATCGTAGTTCTATTTCATTGTATAACAGAGTAATATCATAATAATAACAAAATGCCTTAACATAATTGCATATCACCGTGGTCACCGTAAAAAGTTCTATTCTAGTAGCGAAAAAATATACAGAGTGTTCCATTACAAAAATAATAGGTTATATCAATAAATTTGACACTTCACAGTTTGTAAATATTTTGATAATACGGCATAAAACTGGTTCTTTGCTGAATTTCCTAGCTCAAAAATTAAAGTTTCTGCAACCATTTAAAAGTGAGACAAAATAAAATGAACACGCTCTACATACATGGTGCTCTTCTTTTGTTAACTATTAAAGAACAATGTTTCTGCAGATCTAGAGACAGCTTGTATACACCGAAACCTGAAGAACCTTCCTAGCGAAAAAAATCATATCTCTGGTGTTGTTGTCACTTGATTTTGGACAAGAATAATTGGAACCTTCGGCGTAGAAACAAATTTACACTTTTTCACGTACCACTTTTTTTGCACTCAATGTACACGTTTCGCCATCCATTCTTTTGCGAGCTTTTTTTGTTTTTGCATTTCAGCACTTTCTAGCCTATATGTGACTCCAACTCTTATATCTGTGTTCTCGTTCTGAATCATACATGTGAGCATTTTTTTTATGATACACATGCAGACGTTAGAAGATGAAGAAAAAAATCTGTAAAAGGCGAAGGCAAAAAATTGATTCACCTAAAATAAATCTAGATGTCAATGTCAATTCCAAATTTCAATTATCATTCTTCAATTTCATGGTCTCATTGCCACCCGAGAAGTTTTTTGATATTGAAAAACTTGGATACATTGATTTAAATTTTTATGTGGAGGTATCTTGTGTCTGCCAGTACCTAGTATTACTACTTTTAGATTATTATGTAGTGTAAAGTAATAGTATGTGTTTTAACCATGCCGATAACTATATATTGAAATATGTGTTTTTGTGTTTTATTATTATAATTTTCAGTTGCGAGCAAATTAAATATATCGTTAGAATTACAGATTACAAATACAATACAGGTTATGAATACAGATTATTTCATCTCTTGTAAACAAGTAAAAACAATATTCCTTATACGTTGAGTTTGATAGTTTAGATAAACTAACAAAAGATCTTGTTAATCATCTGAAAACGATTAATGAATTTTCAGTCCGTATTCCAATCGTCAGTCAGCAAATGTATAACAGATCAGTCAGCAGATATAATGTATGAATGTATTTAACAACAACAAAAGAATGTACTAAAAAAAGCAAATTTCCCTTATGAAACGCCACTGAGTTTGAGGTTAACTATCCGTACTATATACCTGGCCGATTTTGAATTTCTTCGATGACACTTGTTCGATGCAAACATTAAATGTGACCACCTGATTGATGATGTTGACGGTTGACGATGCTCAGCAGAAAACGAGGCTCGCTTCGTACCTCCACGCACCCACACAAAAGTATCAAACGACTTTTTCTCTTCTCGTTAATTTATTGAACGATCCCGATTTAATTGATGTCCGCGTACGGTTGTAACGAACGATTTTTATTGGGCGTTCGCTTCCAAGTGTCGACAGTGTTACATAAACATTGTGTACAAGCATTGTTTTTACTATGATTATTGCATATTTATTGTACATTTTTTTGTGTACACTTGATGATTACACTAGCACACAAAAAAAGAAAAGTGGTCATTACTTTTGACCAGACCCATCTAGGGTTATGTATTTCGATGCGCTGAATCCGAATTTGAGGTCGGTTTAACCCGTACACCCTCAAAATTTTGAGGGAATTTCAAAAAACTGCTAAAAATCGCTAAAAATAGCAAAAAAAATGCAGTTATGCAAGCGAGAAAATTTTTTACGAACTAGATCAAGTATGTTTATTATGTATTTCCATGCGCTGAATCCGAATCTGACGTTGATATAGTTCGTCAACTCTCCAAATTTAGATTGCAAGAAACCGCTAAAAATCGCTAAAAATCGTGAAAATTGAAGTTATGAAAACGAAAAAAAATTTTTCGAACTAGATCATATATGTTTTTTGTGTATTTTGATGCGCTGAATCCAAACCAATCACAATTGATTTAGCTGATAGACCCTCCAAAATTAGAGTAAATTGCGAATAACCGTTGAAAATTGCTAAAAAAATCGTGAAAAATTGCAATTATGCAAACGAAAAAAAATTTCTTAAACTAAACAAGTATTTTGCTTATGTATTTTGATTCGCTGAATTCAAATACGAAGTCGGTTTGGCTTGTACACCAAGCCAACTTGTTGCCAACTTTAAATAAATTGCGAAAAAACGCTAAAAATAGCAAAAAAATCGTAAAAAACAGTCATGAAGTAGTAGATAATATCAAAAAATAGTATTGTTCTTACTCACAGTAATAAACAAACCATGATTCCTTTCAAATTATAATATAATATCTATAGATTGTAATTATAATTAAAAAAAAACGACTGTTCTTCGCTTCTATCGAACTCTTTTTTCTTCGAATGTTCTATGCAGTAGGTTTCTCTTTCGTTTTCTATTTTCTCTCGTTATTTCTCTCTTTAAAGTCCAGCACAAATCGGCCATCATGTTGACATTCCATATTCCTTGATACCAATTCTCCATTTCACTTATGTTTTGATGAAATCGTTCTTATTCTTCACTGTAGTCGATACAAGCGAAGAATAGTGTAAAATCAAGGAAGGTTTTTTTTTAATTTAAATTACAATCTATTCATGTTATAGTATAATTTGAAAGGAATCATGGTTTGTTTATTACTGTGAGTAAGAACAATACTATTTTTTGATATTATCTACTACTTCATGACTATTTTTTACGATTTTGGCTATTTTTAAAGTTTTTTCGCAATTTATTTAAAGTTGGAGGGTGTACAAGCCAAACCGACTTCGGATTTGAATTCAGCGCATCAAAATACATAAGAGAAATACTTGATTTAGTTTAACATTTTTTTTCGTTTGCATAATTGCAATTTTTCACGATTTCTTAGCAATTTTCAGCGGTTATTCGCAATTTACTCTAACTTTGAAGGGTCTACCAGCTAAATCAACTTGTGATTTGGATTCAGCGCATCAAAATACACAAAACACATACTAGATCTAGTTCGAAAAAAATTTTTCGTTTTCATAACGTTTTCATAAATTTTTACGATTTTTAGCAATTTACTCTAAATTTGGAGGGTTGACAAGCTAACTCAACTTCAAATTCGGATTCAGCGCATCGAAATACATAATAAACATACTTGATCTAGTTCGTAAAAAAAATTATCGCTTGCATAACTGCATTTTTTTGCCATTTTTAGCGATTTTTAGCGTTTTTTGCAATTCACTCAAAATTTTGAGGGTGTCCGGGTTAAACCGACTTCAAATTCGGATTCAGTGCATCGAAATACATAACCCTAGATGGGCCCACACTTTTTTTTGTGTGCCGGTGTTATTTGATGAATGAATTTTGACTAGGGTTGTGATGACTACATATTAAGGGAGTATATACAATTAGTTGGTCAAAAATATCGATTTTTGTTTCTCTGAAAAGTTAGGAAATTTCCCGTAGAATACGCTCGTCAAAGTTTCAGAGCGAAATTCGAACTCCTTATATTTTTTTTCCATCATTTTTCGAGAACGCCTTTTTCAACGCGGTGCAGGTATACGAGAGCGGTCGGCCCTAGTGAAAGTTTTATCTATTGTATCTTGCTCACAAAGAACTACAACAGATGAATAAGAGCATGTACGAAGAGATTGACGGCCTTTTGTACGCCCCTGGAATCGCTGACTTAGTCGTAAGTACCATTTTTCGGTATTCAAAACTTTAAACGAATTTTACTCAAAACAGCATTTTGAAAATTGGCAACCACGATTACTCAAAAACTACTCGGCCGATTTGGCTGAAACTTTCAGGGTTTCTTCTTCATACTCTTAGCTTTTCTGTAAATGTTTTGGAATTTTAAGTTGCATTTAATTATTAATGAAAAAACTGTCTGAAAAAATACGGAAAATCACCGATTTTCTCGAAAAACTTCTGCCAAACGTAGATTTTTTTCTTTAATTTTTTGAGGTTAATCGACAAATTATATGTATTTTTAACATAAATTTTATATCCTGGACTGTTACAGATGAAAATTACGACGTCCAGAGTGGTTGCCGTTTTTTTTTGTAGGTCCACTTTGCGCAGTGCAGCTGCCATTTTGTTTTGAAAAGTAAAAAAATTATCTTATCTTAACAAATATAAAAAGTTTTGTAATGATTAAATAAAACCTTCTTGGTAAAAAAAAAATTAGAGTAAATTGCGAATAACCGTTGAAAATTGCTAAAAAAATCGTGAAAAATTGCAATTATGCAAACGAAAAAAAAATTCTTAAACTAAATCAAGTATTTTTCTTATGTATTTTGATTCGCTGAATTCAAATACGAAGTCGGTTTGGCTTGTACACCAAGCCAACTTGTTGCCAACTTTAAATAAATTGCGAAAAAACGCTAAAAATAGCAAAAAATCGCTAAAAAACAGTCATGAAGTAGATGATTCCTGGACTGTTACAGATGAAAATTACGACGTCCAGAGTGGTTGCCGTTTTTTTTTGTAGGTCCACTTTGCGCAGTGCAGCTGCCATTTTGTTTTGAAAAGTAAAAAATTATCTTATCTTAACAAATATAAAAAGTTTTTTAATGATTAAATAAAACCTTCTTGGTAAAAAAAATGTTTTAAATGCATCATTTTAGCCCGTCTAATTGTATTTACCCCCTTAATGAAATAGAATCATTTTGGGATGAACACTATTCTTATTATTATAAGGTATGTACATAAAACACAAAAACACATTAATAATACAGTTTGATAATAGTGATTTTACCTATGAAAAAAAAAAACTATAAAGTAAAAACAATGACGAGAAATGTAATAAAAGGCTCGAAGTGTATAGAAAAATCATATCCAGTCGCAATATCTTCACAAAAAAGTATAAACCCACCCCTCTATTTCTGGCTACACATATTAGGAAGCTAATGAGCAACATGGCCTTGGAAGTGTTAGTTTTGCAGTTAAACTGTCAAATAAAAAAAGTCTGAGACAGTGGACCTCCTCCAATTCCAATGTGACTGGCAGGAAACTGAAAACCAGTCAACTGCAATCCAAGCAGCGCTAAAACCAACTATATTTGCAAACTATTTCAAAATTGGGGGACCGTGTGATAACCTTTGACAGTTAAAGCAAAACAGAATATCACTAACTTTTAGGTATCTGGACATAAAAGTCATGAGAATTGAAGACATCCTGGAGTGTGTACTGGAACCCTCGGCGTAGAAACAAAGAACTGGACGTTTTCCACGAAACACCGACCTACTACACTTTTCTCGACGCGCGTTTCGCCAACCAAGTTGACATCTTCAGAAGAAGATTAAAACTAAATTCTAGCCTACACACTTGCACTATTTATACTAAATTTATTGCCACTGTTCATTGAACCGTAACTGTCTTTGTTTATCAGAGCAAACAGTGGACGGGTGGGTATCGGACCATTGTCCTTATTCATACTACTGTTACATTTAATGATTTCTAATTTCTAATTAATTTCGATTTCTGTTTGTTACATTTCTAATTAATTTTAAATTATTTATGTCTATCCTATGGTTGTTGTCAAAAGCGTGTTGGGCAACACAAGATTTTTTCAGTTCTGCCATATTTCAAATGAGTCGTGTATTCTTTAAATCCCGTCAAAATAGATCTTTTTGTTTGCCCAATATACTTTTGATCACAATCTTTACAACTTATTTCGTATATTCCTGACTTTTCGTTATTGTCGATTTTGTCTTTGGGGTTACCCAAAAGCGTCTGTAGTTTATTTTTAGAATTATAAACCAAACTGATAGTTGTTTACCAATATTTTTAAAAATTGTATCTAGTCCGCGGGTGAATTTAGGTTCATATAGTAACGAAGCAAATTTCTAATTGTCCCCAAAGACAAAATCGACAATAACGAAAAGTCAGGAATATACGAAATAAGTTGTAAAGATTGTGATCAAAAGTATATTGGGCAAACAAAAAAATCTATTTTGACTAGATTTAAAGAACACATGGCTCATTTGAAATATGGCAGAACTCGAAAAATCTTGTGTTGCCCAACACGCTTTTGACAACAACCATAGGATATACATAAATAATTTAAAATTAAATAGAAATGTAACAAAGAGTAGACAGTTGGATGCTTTTGAAAGTTTAGAAATCATTAAGTGTAACAGTAGTATGAATAAGGACAATGGTCCGATACCCACCGGTCCACTGTTTGCTCTGATAAACAAAGACAGTTACGGTTCAGTGAACCGTGGCAATAAATTTAGTATAAATAGTGCAAGTGTGTAGGCTAGAATTTAGTTTTAATCCTCTCCTGAAGATGCCAACTTGGTTGGCGAAACGCGCGTTGAGAAAAGTGTAGTAGTTCGGTGTTTCTTGGAAAACGTACAGTTTTTTTTATTGAAGACATGTTATCCAGAGAATGTACTTCAAATGCCCTAATAGGGTCAGAACCTTTCTGTGACCAGCAATGAAAGTCAGCAATGAAAGTCATCAGACACTCACTTTTTATTGTTTAAATTTTGATAATTGTGATATTACAGTACTGATCTTGTTTTGTTTCTGATAGGATCACAGCTTGTGAAATTCTGCATGTAATAATTCAAAGGTGAAGGTGATATGTCGAGTATGTGAAAAGATATCCCTAAAAAAGTTAAATCGTGATGTTTTCAAAAAACCCTGAATAATTCCGAAACTATTACATCCTATTCAAAGTTCATGGACCCTGACTAACTGTGCCATTTTGAAAACATTTTCCAGACTTATTGAACCAAAAATTCCATGAAATTATCACAATTTAATCAACCTTCAAAAAGTGGGTGTATGATGACTTTCATTGCTGACTGTACGTAAATGGAAAAATAAATTTTTGGAATGGTGATCAAATCTTTCGGATAGAGGCAAGCGAAACAGTTTATAAAAGAATGATCGTTCAAATTCGCAGAAGATCTACTAACCTAAAATAAAAAGGTTTTAAAGATATGTCTTCTAACAAGCCATTGTTAAACAGGCTCATCAGTCTAATTGGTCTTGTAAAAGAAAAACCATGCAAGTTCTGTCTAAATGGAACAAACCCTATTTCTCAAGCTTTATCAAGAAAAATCCAGTTGGATAATATACACGATGGCGTTTAATTAAACCAAGTAACCAATTTCAGATATTTTAAACCTAAATCTTAACACCTTGTTAAGATGGTCGCTATCACGAAAGGGGGTGTTAAAAAATGCCAATTTAGTCCTCATTCCGGGAAGTGGGTGATTCTTAAAAATGCTCTGTACAAGTTGGAGACCTGTATAAAATAAAAAAAGTGGTGGTAACATTGCTGGAATGGCTCAATTGGACAGGAAAGTGGTATATTGTGATAACGAATTTTCGTTCCAAGTCCATTGAAATTTGGTCTTCAAGGAATCTTGGGATTCTTCAAATTCAATGAGACAAATCTATCATGGCGGATAGCAAAATCAAAAACACATTTTTGAAACTTGGACAAAATCCAATTCAAAAATGAGATTCATCCATCATCTACATCTTCGTCAGAGTTTGAAGAGACTAATTCTTATTCAAACTAATTGTTGACTAATTCTACAGACAAGGAGATGTTCTCTTAAAACGGATCGTAACTGAAGTAGTCTGTAACTGTAGTAACAGCATCCTACAACACGTCAACCCACCTTATACCGACGAGTGTGTTCAGTGGATGGATCAGTTTCTTATTTGGAAATCAAGAACCTGGAGGCTCTCATACACAAATTTTATAGGGAGATGAAGGTTTTGACTTTTTTAGTCACCATGTTAGAACCTGCTTTATTGAATTTCAAGACTTTGACAACTGTTTGTTATCAGCGACCCAAAAATCCCCCGACACCAAGTTTCAGCAAATTAAATGTCATGAAAATTCGTGTCATACGAAGGACCCAGCGCAAACCAAATGAGTTGTGTGTACTGAACTTTTCCCAGAAGTCATGTGTTTTGTGTTTTTTTTTTTTTTTTCGGAACCGTGATATCTCGAAAACGGTATATTCCACGTCTTTCTGACCTTGATATCTCGAAAACTCTCGATTTTTCGACATTGGTAACTTTTGATCAGGGACCCAAAACCTTTGTATCAAATCACAGTGTAACATTTTCCTGTCCAAACTGACCAAATCCAGCAATGTTTACACCAGTTCTGGAGCAAACATTTCATATTTTCTATTGACTGGGGAACTGTATAACATATTTTTAAGGCTCATCCACTTCCCGGAAGGGGACAAATTGCCAATTAAAAATATTCCCTATTTTTACACGTACTTTACTACAGTAAGTACAAAGAAGTTAAAATCCATAAAATAGTAAAAGCATGCGATGGGAGCTGAAACGTCCCAGTTTACGTTCACCCGCAGTTTGCATATAAAACTTTACGGGGCGCCCCACAATGCGAAAGGATCCTTTTACCTTATTTATATGCGATGCCATTAAAAATGCCAATTAGCGCTAATGTTGGTAGAAAGATAAAAGTATTTTACGGAACGGCGATGGCAGTATCTTAGTATAAACGGCCCGCCAATTAAATTTAATTTCATTAAACCAGTACCAGTTTGCTCGATATCGCTGCGTTTTGCATCTTATTTGTACCTTTTGGGAAGAGATAACAGAAATTCGCGACGTTAGGATGGAGAAAAAACAGTATCATACAGACTGTCCATTCGAGATATGTTTCTTCCCAAAACCTTCCGCAGATATTATTAACTAATAGGCTCTGACCATGTGGAATATACCATTAATATTTTTACTGTTACAACATATACAGTGTTTTTCATAATCTGCGTTTTACATGGGAACATTTTTTGATAACATTTTTTTAACATTTTTGGGGCTAACATTTGCTTTCAAAATGATAAAAAATGAACCTACTAGAGCAGGGTCACGTGAGATTCAGGACCTGTCAAATTTGACAGTTTCAAAAAGTTTTACTATGAAAAATTGTTTTTCTTTCCAAAAAATCTAAACGCTCTATTAGAACATTAGTTTTTTGCCACTTTTTAATAGCTACAAAACTATTCAGAAAAATTAAACTCTTCGAAGTTCAAAAAAACACTTTCGGTAGATTTACCATCATCATCATCATAATCAAGTATGTAGTTCCCAAGTGGAGCAAAGGGCAAGTTTGAGAACACATATACATATGTAGGTATTATTGAGGTCGGATTGCTAATCTCCCATTCTCTCCTGTTCCTGGCTATCTTGTGGCTTCGCTGCATGTTAAGTTGATCTTTTGGGGTTATTTTCCACGAATTTAGTGTTCTACGGAGTAGGCCCATTTCAAGCGTTTTTTTTAAGGTGTCCAATTTGACATGTACCAACAGTTACGTGACTCCCTTCGAGTATGTAATTTTTCGTCGTTTTTAAAGCACAAGTTAACCAAATGTTAAATTTTTAAAAAATGCGTTTATAAAAATTGTTTCAATATGATGCGCACTTAAAGAAGGACACTGTATATGTTAGTATAATACAATAACATATATGAATAACTTAAATTACTAAGAAAATAGTACTTTAGATGAGGGGACGAGCTTCATCAATTTTCTAGAATTTTTCCGAGAATTTTAGCAGAACATTTTTTTATAATTCAAAATTAACTATCATATTATTTGTTGTTGTTATTTAGATTTATTCATCACTTTTTGGCATTCAACGCCAGTTTTGTCAACTATGTTAACATCATCAGGAGCAGTTGTTGGCATCAGCAGAGTTGGCATGTCCTGATGATGCCAACATGGTTGGCGAAACGTGCGTTGAGTGCAAAAAAGATTTTCTGTGTTTTTTTGTTTCTACGCCGAAGGTTGAATTCTCCTACTGTATTTAGATTTTTATTTTAAATAACTGTGTAATGCACACCTTGTATTACACATTACACCATATTACTAATGTACTTTCGTTGTTTTCATCTTAGTTTTTCTTGCGTTAATAAATAAATAACCATAAATAATTAATCATTAGCAGAACAAGAGTTTTTTTTTCGAGGATTACAAAGAGAATAACGCAATTTTACGTTCTTTGGCGGTCATACAAAGTCACGTGATATCTTATTTTCATGTTATTTGTCATTACATTTTAAGCAAAAACTAATGGCAAATCAAAAATCTCCCTACATCAGTAAATAATTTTTTTTCCATATAATGCGTGTGACATGAAAGGTATAAATGTCTAAAGAGATGAAAAAGAAGACAACTGGTTTTGAATAACTGTGGTAAATATGTACATTTGCCACGAATTTTTTTATGAAGATATTTTTTTCTGGATTTGAAGTTATAACAGTATATTGTTATTGATTTGATTTTCCACTGGTAAAAACACTTCTTTATTTCGACAGCATAAAAGGTTCTGAATTATTCTTTCAGCATCTGCTTATATTTTGTTTTCGTGCAGTCACATTCGCGTGCAGTCACATATTTGGAACGTAAAATTTTATATCAGTCATATTTTCATAAAATGCAAAAATTAAAATTATATTTACGATTCCATCAAACCTGGCCTGCGCATTATAAATTCGTTTAAATATGGCCATTTACCTACTGGGTTTCAACTAACTGCCGTAATATATTTTCGAATTTGCGTTCCTTTTACTGCAATTTTGACAGAAGCAAATTATAAGAAGCTGTCTACAATTTTGCGTGAGTACCACCGATTTATCTTGTATCGAAATGCAAGACATTATGCACCAACTAAATTTGCGCTGAAATTTCTTATAAGCTTCAGTTTAATTTTTTAATTTCTTCAAAATTGAGCTATTCGATCAGAAAAATAATTTTAATTGAGACTTACATTCAAAAAGGCTACTTACAAAACGTAACCAAAAATTTTGCTGTTGATCTACAAGTGTAGGTATTAGTAAGAAAATACAGTCTTTACAACAAAATACTTACGAATATAATTTATGATAAAAATATCATAGTAAATTGATTATATTTTATATACATAGTATCATTTTCAGATTAATCGAAAAGATCTTGAAAAAAAATATTTCGTATGTACCTATATGGTCCAAATATCGAACTATAAAACTTAGTTACATACTTTTATAAAAACAAAAAAAGTTAGAAATAAGTACCTATTAGTTGTACCGGCATAAGCAGATGGATAAAAATATTATACATAAAAAAATGGAACACCAAAAAAATATGTTAATTGTTCGTATCCGCAGCAACGTTCAATAATATACCAAGGGTCATACATACCTGTTTTCAGAGTCTTGAGTTCTTTCGAAATCTGAAATAAAAAATCCAGGTTCGTATTTAAAAAAATGTAGTTGATAATGGACTCGAAAAATCGAAACGTCAAAGTCAAGAACTGATTTTGCCATTTTGTTTATAGATATAGATTTTCGTTGTGTTCCTGATATCTCCAGAAGTATTCGGAATTTCCTCAAATTTTAAACTACTTTGTATCTCTTATAGTTTCCGAGATCTCTGTGGTCACCCTCGTATTTGGGACACGCTAAATTCATGTATATGTATAACCTTATTAAGCACATATTCCTAAAAAACTTTTTAATTAAACTGCCATTGAGAGGGGTCCAAGAGGTCACGGGGTGCAATTGAATCAGCTAATGCTCATACAAATCGCATTAGTCGAGGTGATTGAATTAACAGAGAGGGAGGCGAACTATAAACAAAATTACTGTCGAGTAATGCGACATTAGGCGTTCTCTAACCTTGTTAGCAGGGTTCATGCCCGAATGCTTCCGTTTCTGTTATGCTTTACTCGTATTCTTATTATGCAGTCAAGTTGATTTATTTCGAATAATCGAATTACTATATCGATTGTCTTTAGTAAGGAGGGTAGAGTGTTGTTCGTAGAACTTACGTCCATTAAAATAGACCCTATAAAATAAAGGATACATGCATCATGAGTTTCATGTTTCCGCGATGTTAAACAAGTTAGTGGCCTCTACGGAAAATTCCGGTTGGTACTTTTCCTTAAGGACAAAATGCTCTTCCAACAATTTGCGATTTCTCTTTAGTACTGAAAATACTTCTGAGCATTCGTGTATGGGAACTGTCTATATACGAGGTGTGGATATTAAATAACCGAACTGCTGTCATATCTGCCGGCTTTAGTCATAACACTTTGTATTCGTGACCAATAATGGTATTAACTTTTTCGCGTTCAATGTACTCCCTTGGCGATCTCTACACCGCTCCATATGACTTTTCCATTGTTTAAAGTCCGCTTCGTCAGCTGGTTCAGAACCTCCGTCGCTTTTGCTTCACGATTAAAGAAAAAACACAATTCATCACAAGTAATCACCGTATCTAATGAGCCTGGATCAGTGTCAATGTTGTTTAGAATGTCAGCGCAAATAGTCATTCTTGATTCCTTTTGCTCGGGAGTGAGGAGTTTTGGCACCATTTTTACGCAAATTTTGAGCATGTTGAAAGATTCATGCAAAAACTGGCAAACACATTCTCTGTTGATTCCTGTTATTTCAGCAAGCCCTCAAATGCTTAGACAACGATCTTCGCGGATTTTCAATATTTTCGTCCGTTTTTGATGTTGAGGGCCGTCCGGGACGCGGATCGGCTTCGGCCGTTTCACATCCCTCTTTAAACCGTTTAAACCATTCAAAAACTAATGTGCGGGATAAACATTCATTTCCGTACACTTATTTTAACATTGCATAAGCTTCTTGTAAAAGTTTCCTATTTGTATATTATATTTTCTAAAAATCTATCAGCTACGGATTTTGTGTAAAAATAACATTAGGAGTTTCTTAAATCAGTGGCGGTTGGTGATATTTCAGTTAGCCATATCTTGAAAACGACTCATGGACCCACTTCACTTTTTAGGTGATGACTATTTACAGAAAGGATTTATAGTGAAGAAAAAAAACCGTTAGCAAAGTTTGCGAAAAAATTTTTCAAAAAAACTGCATACACCCTGGAATCTGAGTAACGCTCTGTGGAATATTTGCAGTATATTTTTTTTCATAATCTAAAAACATATATTATTATATTTATTATTATTAATGATATAATTTAAATTACTCAAATATCTGAAAATTCACATGAATATGATGATGAACCCATTTTTACTGTCCATCTAACGGCAATAAATATTATTACAATTATTATTTTTATTATTCTAATGATAATTATTATTTTCAAAAATATTAATGTAGAAACTTATAAGCTGTCCATTTTACCACGACAACATTCGTAAAATCGTATTTTTTGAACTTGTACAAATGGTGGGCCTAACACTTTCGAGAAAAATTTCTCCCTTATTTTCGAGTTGTGCACCCTAGGCTTTGAGAATATACTACACTAGTAACTCTCTTTCATTTCGAGAAGCTCGGTCAAATCGGTGACCCGAAGGGCGTGGCCTCTCCTTTTAAGTTAAGATAGACAATATAATATGTTTATACGCTTATTTATTTAAATAACTTGAGAACGGCTAGTCCAAATATAGACTTGTTATACATTTTTGAAATCAGAAAATTATAGGATGTTCCATTTAAAAAAAAAACAAAGTTGATAGAATTTCGCCATTTTGCAATCATCATTTGTTTGATTTTTCTTAACAGATTATTAAAATTCAGAAAAAATCCTACAACTTTCGTATAAAACTTTTTTATATTCCTTCAAATAAACTGTAGGGGGTGGCAAATTACACGGAAATCCTCTGTACATACCTACTGCTTGTGTCATTCAGAAACACCGACTGTCCTCATTGCTTGAGTGTACCTCGCCACGACCAGTAGTCTACACTTATTCTCCTTAAATATGAGCAATTTGGCCTATATATATGGTTATAGAGGGGAAATGATCGTTCCACATCTCCTGAAGTTAACGTGCAAATTCAAAATACTTCACATGGACAGATGATGACTCAACACGCACATTATTTTCACGAATTTCGCACAGTTGTTTGTATCACTAACAGTTTTTTGTTCTTATACTTTCAGTCGCTGTTTGCAAAACCCGTTTATTAGCTATCAATATAGGGGGGCATTAACGACCTTATTACCTCAAAATCGGTTGTTTCGTCCATTGTCAGCCACATAAATTTAATACGTATGTCTTCTTTGATATTTCCCATGACGCGTTGATATGTCTTATGTAAATATGTTTTACGCAATGTATAGCTACTAGGCAATGGAAAACCGGATACATATTTGGCAAAAAAACGTGTAAAGTAAATATTGTCAAAATTTAAAACAAATCAAACCAAAATTCATTTTTTTCTAACCGTACCAGGTATATTTTTGATGGATATTCGATTCAAAATGTCTTTTACATTCTCGGCGATCACGAAATATTAATCGACGATTGCAAGGCATACATAAAATATTGTGATCCGTCTGTTGTCCAAAATCCTTGTAATTTTCAATAATATTTTTAGGTCTATTCACAAATGGTAACGACTGTGCCATTATTGCAGAAATCCACACTCACAAAATCAGGTAATATGCAAATACAGTACCTACACGAATTCAGGAGTGACTAACTCGCGACAAAAAAGTGTTTTCAATGCGATAGTCGATCCGTTTACACCGCCGGCAGGTCGCTATCGGGATAGCTCGTCGTCTTACGTCGAAAATGTATTACGAAGTCTTTGGTTCCCGCGAAGACTTCGTTCGAGATAACATTCTACGCACGGACAGTGGCGTGTATATTCAGGGGCAAGAAATATGCGCTTAAAAAATACGGTTTATACTTTAATTTGTATAAGTCCGGCTCTGACAGTATACTTTCCCGGACCTTAGTAGTTATATAAATAAAAGCGAATTATATTTCCATGGTAAAATAAAAACTAAGACAGTCATAAGTATTCTCTTATAAACACAAAAACGTCTGTGAAAAAATAATTTTAGAGGTGATTTATTTTTGCTAGCACGACCGTAAATAATACTTCAGAATACACCGCATAAAAGCGGCAAGAGAAAACATTTCTATGAATTATTTGGGAAGCTTAGCAGCCCCGGAAACTCGATTAGGGATGATTTAGTGTACACGAGTGGTCGCTACATTAATGCGATAGAGCACGGAAACAACACCAGACCCCTGCGATCAAACATCAATTTGAAAGTGCAATCGATGTTTATGTTAGGCCGGTGCTGTATGGTGGATGTAAAGCGGTGGCAGCAAATTGCAGGGGCGAGCACTATCTGTCTTTTTCCACGTACGTGTCGTATATAACGTTTACACGTGACTATATGAAAATAAATTTTATATACATTTTATTATACAGGGCAATATTAAAAATCATACCAATTATGGGAGAGCGGATTTATTAACATACCTATTTCATAATAATACTAGAATGTAAAAAGTAAAATATCTTTAAAAAGTAAAAATTAAAAACGAGGTAATTAGTAAAATAGAAAATAGTCTAAATAATCTTTTGTCTTCACATAAATTTCTATTTTTATGTTTGGAAAAACAAAAGTAGATTTTTTTATGAGAGATTATGTCAAAAGAATTGCGGATATTTGAAACCCTCGTATTTTCGTAAGGAGGAATGGGACCGCCATTATATTTTAAGGGGTGATTACTATATACTAAGTAGAAGGCTATAACATTCAAAAACAATACAACAAAAAAATTCAAACGAAACTTGTGATTTTTTTTTAAGTGTCTATCTCCCGAAAAGATCTTGGATATGGCTTTTTTTCATAATTTTCAAGTAAAAACGATGTCTTTTATACTTTATTTTATTTATTTATTTATTTTATAAGATTTTAGAATAGTTATACCTTATAATAAAAATTTTGCAAAAAGTCCAAGAATAAAAAGTTATTGTATTCACCTGCTAAGTGTGAAAAAAATATAGACATCCAAAAAAAACGTCATCAAAGTTGGCCAAGAAAAAAGACGTTTCTTCTTAATGTTGGCCTTATTTACTTGTCAATACTGTCACATCATATGACAGCCATTGTTTATTTTACAAATTGTGACAGTCACTTGTCAAAATTGACATAACCGAAAAGCTTAGACATGACCGCTATTTCCATATCTCTCGTTCATAGCTAGAGTTGATGACGGTTTTTTTGGATGTCTCCATATTTCGCATCTATTTTGCAAGCCGTTTTCAAGATTGGAGAGGCAGACAAGTTCTTTTGCAATTGTTGCATTCTCCTTAGGTCTAATAATCACTATGGTTCCGAACACGTGCTGTAACGCAGGGCCGGACTCGTAATCCGTCATGTTATTGACGGAAGATAATATATGAAAGATCAAAGAGACAGGAGTAAAAATGTGTTAATAATGTATGTACATACATTGTGTCATTCAGAAACACCGACTGTCCTCACTGTTGTACGTTGCCACGAGCAGTAGTCTTTCTGCATTTATTATCGTTAAACGTAAGCAATTTGGCCTGTATATATGGTTGTAGAGGGAAAATACTCGTTCCACATCTACTAAAGTTAAAGGTACAAATTCTAAATAGTTCACATGGACAAAGGACAACACAACACACAACACGCACATTATTTTCACGAATTTCGCACAGTTGTTTGTATTACTAACAGTTTTTTTGTTGTCACTAACATCAGGCATTAACGACCTTATTACCGCAAAATATGTTGTTTTGTCCACTGTCAGTTACGGAAATTTATTACGTACAGGTATGTCTCCTTTGATATATTCCATGACACGTTTGGCTACTAGGGAATGGAAAATCGGATACATATTTGGCAAAATAATGTCTAAAGTAAATATTGTCGACCATGTTTCACGCAAGGTTGCATGCGCAAAACATTATGCACAAATCAAACCGAAATTCCTCTTTTCTAACCGTACCAGATATATATTTTTTATGGATATTCGAATCTAAATATCTTTTACACTCTCGGCGATCACGAAATATATATCGACGATTGTAAGGAATACATAAAATATATGATCCGCCTATTGTAAAATCCTTGTAATTTTCAATAATCTTTTTTAAGTCTATTTACAAATGGTAACGACTGTGCCATTATTGCAGAAATCCAGACAAAATCAGGTAATATGTGGATACGGTAGGTACATGAATTCACGAGTGACTAACTCGCGACAAAAAATTGTTTTCAATGCGGCGGTCGACCCGTTTACACCGCCGCGCCGGCTAGTCGCTATCGGAATAATTCGCTGTCTTACGAAGCAAGTGTATTAGTCCTAGGTTCGCACGAAGTCCAGAGTCCTTCGTTCAGGATAACATTCTACGCACGAACAGTGGCGTGGGTATAGAGGGGCTATGCGCTTAAAAATACAGTTTATACTTTAATTATCATAAAGTTGTATAGTGCTGGCTCTACGTGACAGCATACTTTTCCGGACCTTAATTATAAGTGGCATAAGTGTAAAAAGTAATCAATAAAATAAGTTTTCGAACTTCAATATTTTTGTCAAGCTAAGTGTGTGATTTTTCCGTGCGTGCGCCCATCTCGTCCGCCAAGTGAACATCGTATCCGACACATCAACCGTGAATCAGTGTTGCCAACTTTTCGAAATGGAATTTACCACAAAGACGGTCAAAATTTCCCGTTTTTCCCACAAGTTTTTGCCGATCGCCAATAGTCAAAATTTCGGGGGAGGGGAGGTTACTAATAAAATGATAATAACATTTTACTATTACTTAAACAAATAAATATCTAATATATTAGAGGTTTTATTTTTATTTTTAAAAGAGTACAAACTTTGATTATGCAAATGCGCTTTACTAATTTTTAAGTTTGTACAATCTAGATTGTACAAACTGACGAAGAAGAAGACTGCAGGGAGCTTCGAAGTCTGCAGGGAGCTTCGAAACACAGTCACAGCATTTAAGGTATCGTTGGTTAAAAGGTTTCTTTTCTTATTTTTACGTCTGTTTTCTGATATCCTTTCAGCTTCTGCATTAGAATGGGACAAAGACAATACTATTTTAGCGACAGTACTTAAGTTTCTGCATTAGATTTTTTTGCTGGGAAATACGTACAAGACAACTATTTTTTTGGGTTAAAATTTCCCCTTTCCGTCTAAACCACGAATCGGGGAAATTTCCCACGAGTTGGCAACACTGCAGTGAATGCCCTCTGGTCCCCCCGCCGACCCTAAAACCATCCCGAGGGCTGGAAACAAATTACGTCGAGCGCAATAGATGGACGGGCGCATAAAAAGCGTGTAGCGGAAGAGCGGGTGGACGCATTAGCCGAGATTTAGCCCGCGCCCGCCGAAGCCGCCACGATCTCCCGGCGGCGAATGGAGTCGTCGCCGCCGTCGTCTGGGAAACGAACATGTGCGCTGGAAATAGCACAATGCGTCCGCGGTAACCGCTAAAAGGTGCGTCCAGGTGGCGGCCTACACGATAACTCATAGATAATCCACCGACATTAGCCGTGACGAAGCCGATAAATTAGGCCGGCGCATCTCCTAATCTCGTAGGTATGGAGCGAACACGTGGCTGAGGTGTGGCGGTACTAATATTTGAGGATAGAAACGAAATATTCGGAATGTTTTGTTAGGTACTACAAATAATAGCAGACTTTGAAAATGTGAGATTTCGTACAGGTACACACACGGATAAATCGCATATTTAGCTTGAAAAAATCGAAATTTGGAAGTTTTCGTTATTAACAGGAATTACATGTAACAACATTTTCTAAGGTGACACCTTGCGACGTAAAAATGTCATCCCTAAATTCAACCCCCTTCAGGTGAAAGCTACAACCCCTAAATTTTCAAATTGGAAGTAGGGGCTTGTGATACTTCATTTGAAAGGCCTTTTCATTCTCTATTCAAACCTGCTATGGTTTTAAATTTTATTGCAGAAATTAACAAGAAAAAAAAGATCAGTTTCTCCAGCGTAGGAAATTCGTTACATTAGAATAAAACTTTTATAAGTAACACTATTTGTCAATTTTAGGTTCTGAAATGTTAATAATAATAAAAAATAAATGTCTGTAATTGCCGACATTCCTTACTATGAGATAAAAACTTACTAATAAAAACGTACAATTTTTTGCTTGACAAAAACGAGTAAGCAGCAAAAAAACAAACCTGAAACTTAAGAAGTTGGCCATTATCAGCTTTAGTGAAATTACCTAGAAACGTGCTTGTCATTGTAACAGTAGTTAACAGTTATCAGTGTTAAACTTTTTGCTTTAGTTTTCGTGTTGCAATTCAGAGAGATGGTTTACCTAACAGAAATGCATAAGATAACGATTCTGTAGATGATTGGTTACGGAGACAGAACACGAACGCAGGCCGAAGTTGTTCGCCTATTTCAAGAAAAATATCCGGAGTTGCCGCCGATATCTCAATGTAAGTAAAACAGAGAAGCAGTTTCGGAAACGTGGACATGTACGGCAGCTAAAGAAAAATCCTCCCAATAAACTCAGTGCTGATCAGAAATTGGATGTAATGCTTATGCTTGAAGAAAATCCACATACGTCGAGTCGTCAAACAGCTTCAGCATTAAATATTAGCCATTCCTCGATTCCCCGCGTTTTGACAGAAAATCAGATGGACCCATATAAACTGGTACCAACTAATGAGCTCGCGGAAGACGATTTTGATAGACGAATTCTCTTTTGTGAACAAATGATGCAAATGATAGATGACAATACTTTACAAATAGAAAATGTTTTATTTTCGGATGAATCTACATTTACTCTTCACGGCCATGTTAATCGCCAAAACTGTCGTTACTGGTCCAGAGAAAATCATCACTGGATGAGGGAGAAAATATCATTGGCCCCTTCTTCATTGACGGCAATTTGAATGGAGAAACTTATTTAGCGCTGCTCCAAAATAGTGTTGTACCGACGATGGCAAACTTGTATCCAGCTGAGGGAAACCCACAACTTCCAGGTAATGCAATATGGTTCCAGTAGGATGATGCACCAGCATATTACGAAGTCAATATCCGGCAATATCTCCACACAATCTTTCCAAATCGCTGGATAGGGAGACGTGGTTCTGTATAATGGCCTGCACGATTGCGCAAGGATTTAAGAAGAAGAATAATTAGGTCGATTATCCCCCCAAGGTTCCCCCCCACCACCTTTCCCTTTCCCCCCCCCGGCCCCCCCCCCCCCCCCCCCGCCCCCTGTTCCCCCCCCCCCCCCAAAAAAAGTTTTTTTTTTTTTTTTTATGTGCCCCCTTCCCCCCCCCCGAGCTTTTTTTTTTTTTTTTTCATTATAAAAAAAAAAAAAAAAAAAAAAAAAAAAAACCATAAGAGGGAAGGAGAAAGGGAACAAAAAAAAAAAAAAAAAAACAACACAAATCCCCCCCCCCACCTATTTTTTTAGTTTTTTTTTTTGGGCGCCCCGAATTTAGGGATGGCATTTTTACGTCGCAAGATGTCATTTTAGAATTAGAAATTGGCGTGTCTCAGAAATTTTCTAAAAAAAATGCATACTAATGGAGCTACTGAATTTATTCCATTTGTTCCATTCCATACTGTATGATTCACACCCTTATGAGCTTATTAACAACGTTGTGTTTTTAATACACCGATCCCTGGACGTTGACGAAGTCAGCTGATTGCACGAACTGCGATATAGTAAGGTAATTGTGTGAAAGAACGAAGAAGGAAGGTTGTTTAAACTTGAAGAAGATTTTTGAGAACATTTGCATATGTGGCTATAGTAATAAGTAATAATCTTCATTTGAAAGTAATTTTAAATGGTTTCTTTCTTAAAATATTTATGATCATATAAGATTATGTTTAGAACTGTATTCATATTTTCAATTTCTGGTAAATGCATGACATTAGGTCCTATAAAAAATACCGCTTGATATCGCTTTGGTTTTTTTAATAATACGTAAGCTTTATGTCTCAGCAATTTTATAGTAAAAAATTAGGTACCACCATGAACCAGTTTCCGTCATATGACCTACGGCAGTCGATTGAAGATGAACCACGCAACGGAAGGCCTTCATCTTCAAGAACCGATAAAAATGTCAATATAATACGGGATCTTGTGCGTTCAGATCGTCGGTTGATGACAAGAATGATCGGCGAAGAGTTAAATTTGAATCACACCACTGTTCATCAGATTTTGACTAACGTGCAAAAATGGTTCCCAAAAACCTTTCGCAGGAACAAAAGAACATCAGGAAACAAATGTGTCTTGACTTTCTGGAATCGATTGAAAATGATCCCCATTTTATGGAACCTCTCATTATTGGTGATGAGACTTGGGTGTTTGAATACAACCCGGAAACCAAGCTCCAAAGCATGGGATTGCACACTTCAAGCTCTGCAAGACCCACAAATGCAAGAATGAACAAGTCGAAGATCAAATGCGTGCTAATTTGCTTTTTTAATAGCCAAGGAATTGTCCACAAAGAGTTTGTGCCTCCACGCCAAACAGTAAGTCAACACTTTTACATGGAGGTTCTTAAAAAACTTCGAAAAATGGTCATGCGTGTGAGACCAAACATCAAGAACAATTGGATGTTGCATCACGACAACGCGCCTTGTCACAGAGCCATTTCAGTAAACGAATTTTTAGCCAGTAAAAAATTCCTGTGGCTCCCTCAGCCCCCCTTATTCGCCTGACTTGAGTCCTTGTAACTTTCTTCTCTTCCCGATATTAAAAAAATCATAAGGGACGTAATTTTGGGACCATAGAAAACATTCAAACGGCTGTAACCGATCAGCTAAAGGCTATTCCAGTATATGAATTCCAGTACTGCTATGAGGAATGCAATAATCATCTCCAGTGGTGTGTGGTTTCCTACGGAAGTTATTTTGAAGGAGGCAATACTGAATTGTAATTCTATTCGAATAAAATAAAAATAAAAAATCAGGACTCATTACAGGACATTTTTTTTTTAAATATGGGTTATTCTGTGCACTGAAAGTCTTTGGAAGTACCTACCCATATCTTGGATGAATATGATTGTGAAGTGCCAGAAGACTTTATGAAATGATTAAACGTTTTATTTCCCTCTAACTGTATCACTAGACAGCTATCGCTGGTAGGGAAGTAATAGGGTGACCTTTTATTGAACTGAATTGTCATTTTTATATCTACTTCATGTAAAGAAATAGGTTTTGTTTAAATTACTTTTTGAGGTAGCCTAATATAATAGGATAACCTTTGACTTGTCTGTAATCCTTGCATTTAACAAATATAGGAAATTAACTATAATCGCCTTGAAACCAGTTATCTTCTGAATTGACCTGAACTCTAAACGATGCTGCCACTGTTCAAAACAATTCCGCAGTCCATGTTCTGTATGGCCTTTGAGGTACTCAAGACGCCTGAGGATTCAAACGTTGATTAGCTCAACCTATAAAACAAGGTTGATTAACTCAATCTTGATCTGACCATGTATGATCCTTTGACCCGATGTAATGCATATACCCCTGCACGAAAATTGTCATGCTCTGTTGTCCGATTCTGGAATGGACATTTCCATTCAAAATGTTCAAGTTGACCTACAAATGACCTTGAAGACCACAGTCAAGGTCAACTTTTATGTCATTTTCCCGATATCAGGTCACCGCTTCGAAAAAAATCGGCTGAGCCGTTACTTTCTTAGTCCAGTTGATGCGTAGCCTCAGAAAGGTTCAGCTTGCATTAATTAGGGCAAATGATCTATTTTCTGTTTGGTATAAGCTGAGAAGTATGAAACTGAGTTTTCGATCTCGAAAACCGGGGGAAGAACTTTTGGCAGACGAAAAACTTTTTGGCACTTTTTTTTTAGTTTTTTGCTTATATCTCCTAAAAGAATCATGCTACAGAAAATGCTATACGTTCCAAAATTAAAATAGACAAAATTTGCTATAAAATGCAAAGGTAATTATGTCATGTGGTTCGTATTCTACGTAAGTTTGAAAAACGACGGATTTGGATGAGACTGATTTTTAAATTAATTTTGAATTTACACATAAATTAAATTTCTGTCATCAAAAATTATCAATAATTTTTTATGCACTAAAATTAGTTAGTAGCTGTGTAGTTAATTTTAAAAAACAATTTAAAAATAACTGCAAGCATTTTAAAATGTTAAATTAAATATAATTTTTGATTGCATAGAAATTAGTTTAATTCAAATTTAGAGGATAGACGGATTACCCAAGCGCTATGAATTCGCCATCTTGAATTTGACCCCAAAAACCCCCGCATACCAAATTTGGTGCAAATCGGTTGATTTTCAAAAAAAAAAAACGTCCGCCATCTTGAATTTTGAAAATCGAACTTCAGATTCGTAATCAGTGTTCGCAATCAATCTGTTGCGAATTTTTATTTTTAAAAGCTTTTTTTTGCTGGACACCGGATTTGTCTCCGGCTTCCGGCCACCATATTGAATTTTTCAAAGGTGCACTCGGCATTTGAAAGTAGACGCTCTAAGCTTTAAAATTAAAATAAGCCCTTTGCCGATTTTTTTTGGTTGCTTCTAATTTTGGTCGTAGCTCTGATCTGGTTGACGTGGATTGTCCCATATACACATGTTACATAAAATGTTTTAAAATATTTTTCATTTTACGATTTTCACACTTCCGTAGAATGCAAACCACACGACATACAATTACCTTTGACCAATGAATTTTGTAGGAAATTTTATCCACTTTAATTTCGGAGTGTATAAAATTTTCTGTAGCATGAGTCTTTTAGGGGATATAAAGAAAAAAACTAAAAAAAAAAATGTGAAAATTCCGTGTTTTTTTCGCCTGTCAAAAATTCTCCCCCCGGATTTCGAGGTCGAAAACTTAGTTTCACACTTCCCACCTTATACCAAACAGTCCTAAAAAAATCATTTGCCCTAATTTATGCAAGGTGGAGTGTTTTTTTATCAATTGGACTATCTGTATAATCAGCCACCTATCTGATTATACAGTCTGTATAATCAGATAGGTACAACATATGATCATAAGATGTAATCACTTCTCACGCGGTTTCATCTTCAAATAAAAGTACCTAATCCTCTCCATCCCCGTGTGTTGTTGTTATTATGGATTTTTAATCTCGCCGTCCTTAGGGACGCCGGACCCTCCCGATACATGTACTTTCCTCTAATGACAGAGCGGATTTCGGTGATTTCCCCGGTGATGAGATTACAGCGGCCCTCGCAGAGCGAATACAATGCCGTAGAGTGCAGTAGCTATTGTACGGTAACGGGTGCGGACAGACAGACAATGCAGTGCCCTTTCGTGTAATTCGACACCTTCATTTGTTAGTTGTTTTTTCCTGCCCCTGGGCCCGATCGCGCCGATTCCTTGTTTGTCAGTTATCAGTCAACAATACTTAATACACAGCTTTGGTGCGTTTTTGATGTAACCTTTTTTATATTCCTGGGGATGCGAGTTGAATGTGTTGTGTGTAAGTTTTAATATATGATATTATTAATAATTAAATAAATTATTATGATTTTTTAATTATTTTAATTAAATAATTTTTATTATTATTATGTAAATTGTGTTTATAAAATATATCAGAATTAATTACATATACAGATAGTAAATTACGTAATTTACCGGTAAAATTGAATGTTACTAGTAAACTTCTTTTCAGAAAAAAAGGGCTTTCTTAAAATATGTATATAGTGCATGTATAGTTTCTTTTTTTACCTACCTAAAAGATAACACTGGCCGTCTTTTGGATACGACACTTCAATCCCCATGTATTTTTGCATGCTGAAACTGAATTTGATATCTATGATAACCGAATATGAAGAAATACGTTCATCGTGCAGATTTTGCGTAAAAGAAGATTTTGAGTGACAAAAATTGATTAGTCTACCTATATCCACTGTAAACGATTCTGGGACATGGTACATCTGGGACGTCATGCAAATTTGGGAAATTTATTGTATGAAATTTGGTTTGAACATATAAAAAAAAATGGAATAAACTTCTCAATTTGCTTGACACATTACTATTACCCTACTATAGTCCAATCAATAGGTTGAAGAGCATCCCAAAAATCCTAACAGGAAACAAAAATTATGGTGATATAGGAAAAAAAATTGTAAGAAAGATAGCGTTTTTTTCCTTTTGCTCGTAAACGGCGAAGTTAACCTAAAAAAATTCATAAGTCAAAAAAAAAACGGTTTTTCGCTGATAAAAAAAAAAAAACTTGAACTCTGATCGGAAAAAAGTTAAATTAGAAAGTTGTAGGTATTAAAAAAACCTATCGAATTGTATTTTTGAATATATCGATTGCTATATTACTTTTGAGGTATATCGAAAAAACCGTTTTTTTTGCTATATCTCTAGCAAATTAAGGTTTTGACACTTGTTACTTACTGTAAATATAGCCCTCGGCGACCGAAAAAAGTGTATTTTTTTTTTTAAATTCAAAAATATTACAAATTTTTCGAGTTATATCGATTTTTCGAAAAAAAAACTCATCTCGAAAATCGGCTCTTCTATCTCGACGAAGCGTCGTAGAGAAACGAATCGGGGGCTCATTTTTTCCTTAAGAGTTGTACTTTTTTTGGCAAAAAACAGTGATAACGATTTTATTTATTTTAATGGTCCAAAAATGATTTTGAAAAAAGTAAAAATTTTTTTGGTCGTGTTTTTCTTTAATATCTTTTTAGATTTTCATTTCTCGATAATGTCTTTTACAGGAGTCGATTGCTTGCAGTTTGACGCAAATTAAAAAAAAAAACGTTGCTCTACGACCTTCTGGAGCCGAAATATATATATTTTTTTTCAAAAATTCCACAGGACGCTATTTAAGTGCTACAGCGTCCATTCGTACAGAGATTGAAGTTGAAGACTTATATTTTCAATAAAAAAAATACTGTGGCTCATTTTAGCCGCTTCTGCATTTTTAATTGTTCGTTAATTCGAGCACGGCGCGAGCTAACTGTAGTTGGCGGCGGAGTGGGGGAACGGGTAACGCTATTCGGCCGCTCCGAAAACTGAATTCGCGCGTTCAAAAGTGGTTGTACTCTCAAAATATTTATTATCTCGACTTTTAGACCACGTACAAAAATCCTTCTGTACCTAATCTGGGGTCGCTCCACGAGACAAGTCGAAATATGACGAATTTACGACGGCCTCGAATGCATAATTACCAGGGATGGCAACAGAACCGGTTCTTCAAAAGCGGTACGGTTCCGCTTCCAGAACCGCTTCCACTTTGTCACAAAAGGAACCGCTTCCAAGAGCGGTTCCGGGGTTTTATTTTGGAAGCGGTTCTGGAATCAGGACCGGTTAACATTTTTGTGCGGTATTGGAAGCGTTTCCGTTTTTAAAAAAGATGGAACCGGTGCGAAAAAATATTTTACCGGTTCTCGTTTGAAACCGGTTCTGGAAGCGGTTCTTAGATAGGAACCGGTTCTTTGTGCAATTTATAATACAGAATTTTAAGAAGAGGCGATATTATTAGACTAACGGCTACATCGGCAGAATCAGGGATCAGGGATCGCGAAATGAGGATTTAAAAAAAAATACAGAAAGTTCTTACTGGTTAAACTTAATTACGGCTTCAAAATCTGCACACACACGTCGTTATTGTCGGTCGAAACGCAGTACCCGGCGATATTAAAGAACTCCTTTTGTAAGGTTAAACATGCTTTTTATGAAGGAATAAACGAATCATTTTGATCGCCAGTCACAATTTGGTTAGATTTTGAGAAGATTGCACCGTTTAGGGGTGAGACGTAAATTACGTCATGAATAGTTAGTTTTCCCTTCCTTACAGATCACACTCGTACCGAAAGTGTGTGCATCCCTCTAGTTTGGTTGTGTAACGTTTTGGATTGTTGTGATCCTAAAATAATTATTGTTTATTTTTGTTAGGATTTTTGATTATGTTAATATTTTTATTTCCATATTCCACGTTCGATATTGAACATAAAAGTGATAATTAATAAAAATTATAATCAACTAAATGACTTTTAGTTTGCTTCATCTGATCAACGGAAGCCCGAATTGTACCGTTAAATATTTCGGAGTAGAAAAAGCCACTCTGAAGCTCCTTAATTTAATTGATTTTTTGTGCCAAAAATGTGACCATACTTGGCCCAGATAATATATTCGATATTTTCTCCTATTTTTTGTAAGTACAGTAAAACTCGGACATAACGCTTCCCGAATATAGCGTTCTCCCGGGTATATCGCTTTTTGATATAATATCCTATTACATGAGGGGGGAGGGAGGTTAAAAAGTGTTCTACAGTACATAGTGTAACGTAATTTACGGACAGCCCCTAATGTTTAAACCAATAAGAAGAAAAAAATACCCCCAGGAACCGGTACGGAACCGGTATTCGTACCGGTTCTTACGAAATCATCCCATTACCGTTTAGAAAAGGAGCGGTTTTGGAACCGGTTCCAAAATTCCCGAAAGAGCGGAACCGCTTCCAAAGCAAACGGTTCTTGTACTTTAAAAAACGGGACGGAACCGGTTCCACTTTTGGAAGCGGTTCTCTACTGGTGGAACCGCTCCGGAACCGTTTCCGAACCGCAAGAACCGCTATTTTTGATAATTACCTTTGAAAATTTTAATTTTTCTTTAGTCTAACATTTTCTCGCCTCATGTTACTAATTTTAAGATAGAAAAACGTTACGGCGCGTTACATAGGGGGGGGGGAGGGAGGATCAAAAATCTTCAAAAATTGCGTTACGTTAAAGAGGAAGACTTGTACTTTAAGATCCCCCTCATAGTTTTTTGGAAAAAAAAATCCAGGTGCCACATAACCTGAAATATGTCAAAAATCAGTGTTATTTGCACTTTTAGATTAGAATATCTCAAAAACCTGACGTGATAGAGAAATTATGATTTACATTTGCCCGGATTTGTTTTCAGCGGGAAAAATTACTTCGGAAACAACTATTCATTGTCCATCGTGCAGGGTAGTGTTGCCCATTGCTACCCTTAACAGCTGTTAGAGAGGGAATTTAAATATATTGAAATAGTAATTAAAACTACAGTCCAATATATTGTTTTAGCGTGTATCAGTAGCCCTAAACTTGAATGTTTCTACGGTTAATTCTATTCCACAAAAAACAAAACTTATAAATGCCTTTACGTGTCTAGCACCAAATAGAAAACTTAACTGATATAATTTAGTAATAGTTTGTCATGCACGTTTAAGATATGTTATTATAACTTGGACATATTCTGTATATAGTACATCCCACATTTACCTTATATCTTGATTGTATTTTTGTTCATGGTTTGAGGGAGGATTAACTATAGTATATTATGCAACGATCATGTAATGATGGCTGTTAAGACACGAACCTTGGTGAGGAACCTTGAGGAAGGAACTGATTATCTGGTCTTTCGTCTATAAAAGTTCTGATTTCTTCTGGAGAAAACGTTTTGGATTTCTTTCCTATACCTATATCCTTCCGATTTACGCTTTATATTTAGATATATCTATGCTATATTTAATGTTTAATAACGTTTTTATAATAGAATAATGTCTCCATAATATTGATGATTTAATTTTTTCAGCAAGTTCTTGAAAATAAGCAATTAAAACGTTCTCTGAAAACGAGGTAACACCATTGTGTTTCTCCAATCCATAAACTGCCCATATATTTTTTCACAGTTTTTTTTATTTCTCTGGTAATATGTTCTCTATTGCTTTTGTCGCCTTTTCTCGAATATCTGGAGGAGTGGAAGATAATTCTTCACTATCACTTATATTGTAGTCGGACATGGTTTTTGATTTAAATATTCTTAAAAGTTGCTATAAAGAAGCGAACTTTCGTAAACAATAACTGTTAAAGTGAAATCACCAATTTTCGCATTTTCGCAAAAGGCTACTTGATTGAAAAAACATGGAATTTGATTGACTGTGAAATCTCTATCATAATGAAAATTTGTATTATAATGAACCTTATTACTAAACATGAAGAAGACATATAATTTGAAAATTATAAAAAAGGGTCATAGAAAAAGGCATAAAGAGAACCGTAGAACTAAAATTTCAATACACAGTACGATTAAAAACAAATAAAATGACGTTCTCTATTAGTATTCAACACTTCGGTATTTGGAAAACGTCCACTCTTAAACCGAAAATGGTTATATATCTGAAAGACGTATTACAGGATATTCCCCGAATATTTATCGGACTTTCTATGCATCCGTCTCGTGGGATAATTCCGACCGGGCCCATTTATAAACGTCACCGCGTATACGAATACCGAAAACGAACCGCTAATTTAAATATGGAGCTGCCGTGACATCAAGGAAAACGTGTACGGCTTTGTTTTTTTCTTTCCTGTTCTGTTCGCCTTTCGGGATATTATAATAAAGGTAAGTAAAACAATGGGCCCGTTGGAATATCGAGTGTTATCTCGGCATTCCGATCGGAACGGGTCCCAATAAACTAGCTGTCAGGGTGACAGTCGCCGTCTGCGATAAATTACGCTACGGGCCCGTTGAAACCCATCTCTTCGGAGGACGACGACGACGACGGCGAGTCGCCTCCTCGTTAAGCGTGCATCGGAACGCGGAGAACGGCCGAAAATATGCCACCCTGTTTCGTTTACTTGTCGGGCCGGAGATAAGGAATTTGATTAATTAGCCGCTTGCGGCCGGACTGGAGAAAAAGAATAGTTTTTTCTGACGTTTAAACAATCCACGGAGAACGTAGGTTTTGCTATCAGTATTTTGAGTCAAAAGTATAGCCGGGTAAGTAGTTTTTTCCGGTGAATCCGAAAAAAATAGTAACTTTTCGATAAAATGTAATCAAAGCCAAATAAATGCAAAAAACTGCCTAAAAACTGATTTTTGGATTCCTCACGATGTTCCATCACCTAAAATTAAATTTAAGCAGCACCACGCGAAAGAGCGTCAAAGAATACATGGCCTTAAAAGTTGGCCAATGTAAAGCGTCCTAATGTAAATATTGATTGAAATATTCAATAATTTTTTCTGAGCGCCATTTGGAATAAAAAAATTCAAAAAAAATTGAGCATATTTGTAACAGAAACATGCAACACTGTGATTTTTTTCAAAACATTTGGTTGAAAATTGCGCCCAGAAGCGAGAAAAAATCACACTTTTGAGGTTAGGAGCTTCTAGAGACGACCTGGAGGTCTGAAAATCTAGCTAAAGGAGTTTTTTTAGTCTTTTTTATTTATACTTCCGACCTGCCAAACCAGAACCTCGATTGGTTCAAGGGCCGATTCCCCTTACCCGGATATAGCCTTTGTGATGGGGGCCCCCTATTTTTCGTGATGTTTTAAAACTCCAAACTTTTTTATATATAAAAAAGCAAAGTATAGGTACTTCATGTAATATAAAAACCAACGCGCTTCATCAAACACATGCTTTAAAGCACTCTAGTGCCAAATTGTTACAAAATTATATTCAATGTTTAGAAATAATTTTGATACCTTATGGATGGATTCTTTGTGTTTGTTTATTGTTAGTGTTTTAATTTATTTTCTATTTTTATTAATTTAAATAACTTATTTTCTCACCATCAACAAAGAGAAATGTTTTTTTTTTATTATTGAAGAAACTTTTATATAATATAAAAGACATTGGTTGGTGCATAAATATATAAGTATAAAAAATCTGCAGGAAAAATTGGTAGTACCTAACAGTTAGTATTTTTTTTAATGAGAGGGAAAATTAGTAGAAAAAGGCACACAGATGTTTTTTCGTTTAATTGTCGGCCGGAGATACAAAAATTGATCAATTAGTCGCCTACGGCCGAACTGAAGAGAAAGGATAATTTTTTTTTTATGTTAAAACAATCCATGGAGAACGTAGGTTGGGCTATAAAGTCAACATTTGTGAAGGGGCTCCCTCTTTTTGGTGACATTTTAGGACTCCAAACTTTTTATAAGAAAAAATATGAGGTGTGGCTATTCAGTAACCGAACTGACGCTGTTACCAGCGCACTGCGAGCGTGTCACAAGAGGTTTGAACAGAACAGTGTCTGGTGATACTTTCCTCACCCTGAGCTCGCTGGACAAGCCAGTGGGTCGCTTAGTTTGACTAATTCAAACGACTGTTTGAATGTCTACGCACGAGTGACGCGTCGAAAAAATGTTAAGTGTTCAGATGGAGCAATGGGTTAATATCAAGTTTCTTGTTGTTAAACTGGGGAAAACTGAACTGGGGGAAAAGTAGAAGCTTATGAAATATTGAAAGAAATGTACGGGAATGAATGTTTATACCGCACACAAGTCCTTAACGGCAAAAACGGACGAAAGCATTGAAAAAATTGGTAAATGAATCCGCGAATATCGTCGTCTAAGCATCCGAGGGCTTGCTGAAATAACAGGAATCGACAAAGAATGCCATCAATTGTTCAGCATGCGCAAAATTTGCACAAAAATGGTGCCAACTCCTCACTCCCGAACAAAGGAATCAAGAATGAACTTTTGCGATGATATTCCAAACAATATTGAAACTGATCCAGGCTTGTTAGACATATTGATTACTTGTGATGAATCGTGGTTTTTTACTTACGACCCTGAAACAAAAGCGCCAATCCATGCATTGGAAGAGCCCGAACTCGCCAAGGCAAAAGAAAGCCAGGATGAGCAAATCCAAGTTCAAGGCGATGATAATCGTCTTTTTTGACATTCGAGGCATTGTTTACGTTCACTGGGTCCCTGAAGGTAGGAAGGTCAATCAACATTATTATATCGAGGTTCTGACGGTCCTTCGTGAGCATGTGAGAAGACTAAGACCCGATTTGTGGAATACCATATCATGGAAAATTCACCAAGACAATGCACCGGTCCATTCTGCTTTTTTGTGAAGCCGTTTTTTGCAAAATACGGCATTATTGTGTTGGAACATCCACCATACCCACCCGACCTTGCCCCTTGTGACTATTTCCCAAGGTCAAATCGGCGCTGAAGGAGACAAGACTCGAAAGTGTGGAAGCGGTTAAAGTAAAAGCGACGGAGGTTCTGAATCAAGTACAAAAAAAGAGCAGAAAAAAATTGTAGTAAAAGTTAGTAAAGATGTTTTTTTAATGGGAGGAAAAATTTGTAGAAAAAGGCACACAGAAGTTTTGAAATTAAAAAAAAATCTTACAAACACCATTCAGTTACAAATAATGCAGTGTAGTTTTTTGTACATAAATATCTGTTATTATAAATGTTACGAATAGCGTTTGTATTCAGTGCTACAGTATTTGTAACCCTCTTGGTAGGATTTTCCTTTCTAGGTGATTTTAAAAATTCATTGTTTTTTACTCTTTGTAAACTAGAATTAACCGTAGAAACATTCAAGTTTAGGGTTGCTGCTACACGCTAAAACAATATATTGGACTACGGTTTTGATTAATTTTTTAATTTTGTATTTAAATAAGTCCCTTTCTAATAGCTGTTAAGGGTAACATATAGACTATTATTGTCGCGTTCTTTTTCAAAATAGCATATCAAAGATGGTACTCGTGGCGGTAGCTTTTTAACTATTTGGCATTTCGCAAACGGAAGTCTGACAACTATAACACTTTGATTTTTCTGAAAAGAATAGTTTTTCAATGCAAGTTCACTTCAACTTCTTCACAACTTCAAACAAGTTTAAAGCTGAAAAAAAGACACAAACACAATTGATGTGGAAATTAGTATAAAGGGTGAATTTTTAGTATGTATTTGGTCTATAGAATTGTTGCTTCATAAAAAAGAGCTAAACTGGAACATGTGGGGTTGTTTGCACCCCTTTTCTGTAACATTTTTATCGCCGAACCTACATGGTGCTCACATACCTACTGCTGAGCAACTGACTTCCTTATTTTAAATAGAACACCCTATGAATTTTTACAAATTTGGAAATATCACAGAATTTTGAGTCGAAAAAAAAAATAAAAAAATTGACAGAAGTTAGGGTCTGGAAAAACCGTCGGATTTTTTTTTGGGTAGTAGGAATTTTTTATTAGGATATATTTTCGATTCTGCTATAATTGCGTTATAAGATACTTATAGAAGTTTTAAGAAACTGAGTAACGATTATGGTACAAAAAAATTACCAAAAATCTTGAAATAAACTGAGACTTTACAGTTTACTGGCATTTTTTTCAATAAATTCTGTCCAAACATCATATCTAATGGCATCTAATGTTTAGACATTCTTAGTGATAAAACATATTTAGTATACAATATTTAAAGAATGTTGTTATTTATAGTTGTTTTAATACCAGCGGCATATTTTCTAAGTCGTCTAATGATTCCTTTTCAACGAGGTAATTTTTATAAAATAGAAGAGTACTTTTTTATCACTCAATTTATATAAGAAGTAATACATTTATTTACTTACATCGAAATTAATTAAAAGATCTTTGCCTTTTAACTTAAAATTTCTTTGATATGCCGACATTCCTTGTATTTCTCATACAGACGATTAAAAAAAGCTTTAAATTATTTTTTTTGATTAGATGATGAAGTTTTGAAGAACGTGCCATATATCCTTTTTTTAGGAGCAGAAAACGGATGGATCTCATTATTATACTTGCCGAACGCATTAGAACGATATATTTGTAAAATATTTAAGAAATTTTAATGAATGTTGTTTATGTCCCTGTAGTTTATGCCTACTAGCAGTAAAAGAAGCCTCATAGTAAAGTTAAATGACTACCTTGTTATGACATTTTCTAAATTCGACGTTTAAAATATTTTAAATTACCATGTTTTAGTTTTAAAAAAATAATATATGTCGCTTGCTAACCGCTGAAAATAAATAATATAGGTACATATGAATATTTTATGTGGAATTTTTCATGAAATAAACAATTTTGTTCTAAAAAATGACAATGATTTATAAACAAAATGACGCTCCGAATAATTTTGATGTATGGAATTACGAAAACAAATTTATTTTTAAAATTGTTCGTAAAACATATTTGTGATCATAAAAAAGAAGAAATACACGTTACTTAAACTTCGTGACTTTTTATATGTAGGTACTAATAAGTTAACTAGGTACTGTACCGGGTGGGCAAATTTCGATGTTTTTATAGGGTATCTCGGTAACTGTAAGGGCTATGGAAAAATGAACCCACCTTTCCCGACCTCTTTTTTCGAGATAAATTCATTGGTGAAAACCAGAATTTGCTATATCTTTTCGTTTTCGAGTTGTAAACGAAAATTGATTTTTTTTGAGTTTTCGATTGGTGTCGATAACTCGGTTGTTTGTAAAATTAGAAGAAATCTGTTTGCACGTTCTACAGGCACTTTTTTAAGTAGAATAGGATTTCCTTAACAGATTTTTTATATCTTGTGTAGTTTTTCGAGTTATGGCATAAACTTCTATTTTTTTTAAATGGAAACCATAGTTGGCTATGATTTAGCTAAAAAAGAGGATTTTTTTCTCTTTACAACGATATATAGTTTGTGGGGTCTATGATGAGTGTTTATGCGGAAACAGTTAAAAAATTTTAATTTTTTTGTATAGGTATACTTACTTTGTTTTTTTCTTTGCAGGAAGAGTAAGTTTCTATAGTAACACATTGTTACAACAATGTTTTAATAATAATAACTGTTGCTATGGAAATTTACTCCTGCGAAAAGTAACATAAATACATAGTAACAGTCGTATATAATGAATGGTATATTAAACTTAAATAACTAATTATGACATATTAGTGACTAATTAATAATTAATTATAACATATTCATAACAAGAAAGTTTAACACACTTAACAATCAAATTTGTAACAAATAATGTATGTAAAAAATACGATACAATATATTTTACAAAAACAAAACTAGACAGATTAAAAAAAAAATACGAGCATGATTATTTACCTAAAGTTTTCAAATTGTCGTCCGTTGTTTGCGATGCACAGTTCACATCGCTTTGAAACACTTTTTGTTGCATTATAGATGTGAATATTTGAACCGGAATTCAGACAGTCTATAAGATTTTCTCTCAGTTGAACCAGTGTATAATTTGTCTTTTTGTATAAATTGTCTTTAATGGTTCCCCAAAAAAAGAAATCTAACGGTGAGAGATCTGGCGACCGAGGAGGCCACTTTACTGGCCCATTGTTCCCTATCCATTTCTCCCCAAAATTAGTATTTAATAATTCCGAGATTAAATTAGTATTATGGGGTGGTGCCCCGTCTTGTTGAAAAAATACATGTCGTCTTTCGTTAAGTGGCAAGTTGTCTAAAAATTCTTCTACTATGTGGTAGTTTATCATATTGTAATACCGTTGACCATTTAAATTGACATCATAAAGTTGGTAAGCTAAAATGCGGTTATTATATAGGGCACACCATACAATAAAACCGAAACGTCCTTGATTTTTGAACATCAACAGTCTGATGAGGATTATCTTCAGACCAATAATGTTTGTTGTGTCGGTTGAAAATTCCGGCACTACTTACGTAACTTTCATCTGTCCAAATGATATTTTTAAAAAATAATTGGTCTTGCTCAATTTGTTGTAGGTACCAATTGCAGAAATCCAGTCGGCGTTCAGGATCAGTTGGAAGGAGCTGTTGTTGTTTCCTTATTGTATAAGGTCTAAATTTGTGTTTTTTTAAAACTGAAAGTGCTCTTCGTCGCGATATACCAGACTCTGCTTCAATTTGCCTACTTGAAATTGAAGGGATTTACGACTACCATACCAACAACATTTATGGCAACATCCTCAGCATCTTGAATACGATAATTTTTTTGGTCTTGGTTTATTAAATCCTCCGTATTCAACGAGGTTTTCTTTTAGTCTACCAAAGATGGACATATTAGGTTGTCTCCTTTCAGGGTAGCGATTAAAATATGCTTCCGATGCAGCTTCAGAATTATATCCATTTTGAATAAAACACTCTAGCATATTAAACTTTTCGTAATTTTGATACGCCATCGCGCCTTGTCAATTTCTTTAATCGAAACTTTAAAACTATAATGCAAGCAAAAACCAAACATAAACAATTAATCAAACAGTAATGTGTAACTGTGTATTTACATCCCAATATCCAACTGTTCTGTTTTCAAAATGACAGGCGCCTACTGTGCAAAATCATTGAAATTACTATACTGTCCTTTATTAGAAAACATATGTTTTTAACTGTTTCCGCATAAACACTCATCATAGACCCCACAAACTATATATCGTTGTAAAGAGAAAAAAATCCTCTTTTTAGCTAAATCATAGCCAACTATGGTTTCCATTTAAAAAAATAGAAGTTTATGCCATAACTCGAAAACTACACAAGATATAAAAAATCTGTTAAGGAAATCCTATTCTACTTAAAAAAGTGCCTGTAGAACGTGAAAACAGATTTCTTCTAATTTTACAAACAACCGAGTTATCGACACCAATCGAAAACTCAAAAAAATCAATTTTCGTTTACAACTCGAAAACGAAAAGATATAGCAAATTCTGGTTTTCACCAATGAATTTATCTCGAAAAAAGGAGGTCGGGAAAGGTGGGTTCATTTTTCCATAGCCCTTACAGTTACCGAGATACCCTATAAAAACATCGAAATTTGCCCACCCGGTACTCTACCTATTTGACTAACAATTTCTAATATTTCATTTTCTTGTTTCGTCTGTTTATGTAAAATATGTAAAAAATATTATAATTATTAAAAATTAACAATTAAACAGAATATAATAAGTCGTTTTTCTATGACTCATTCAACTATCTGCTATATGATGTAAAGTTTAGTTTTTATATAAAAATTTAAATACCACCTAAATAATATAGTTTAACAATTTAATGCATTTGTTTTTCATGAGATAAAAAATTGTAATAAAACAAGAGAAAACGAGAATAAATAATATAAAGCTCATTCTTAATTGTTTAAATTAAATTTATTATTTAACTTAATATTTAAATAATAACGAAGTATTTTCGGGTCGATGGATTGAGCGAAGCGGTCAGTTCGAGTTTCCTCCTAGGTCCCCTGAGCTAGCTCCTATGGATTTCTTTTTGTAGAGTTATTTAAAACATAGCGTGTATATACATAAATAAGCCACTGATATAGATGCCTTAAAAAATAGAATAAAAGACGAAATTCAAAAAATACTTGCTGAAATGATACGTAACATGGTTGAAAAATTTGAATCGCGGCTTGGTTATAGTCAAGTCAACGGGGCACAGTTTGAACATTTATTAAAGTCCAGATTAGGACAGGTAGTTTTATTTTTGTGTTATTTTTATTTTTAGAGAGCAGTTTTTAATAAACAGGTTAAATAAAAATATTTAAGAATGCACTTAATATTATTTACAATTTCTGGAATTCTGGATAACTGTTGAGTGTGTTAACTTTTGAACGGTCGCCATTTTAAAATGGCTTGATAATATCGCAACAAAAGTTAGGAGCATAGGTACTGCGTGAACTATCACAAGCCATACGTTGTCTTTTAAAAGAAAATATCGATGACGCCATATCTTTGCCAGCTGTCAAAAAAAAAACAAATGAAGTACGTCAAAATGTCGGCAAATGACAAATTTAATTGACGTGTCCGAGCGTTTTTCGAAAAAAAAAATTTTTTATCGAAATTATTCGCGACTTTACTGTATATTTTTAAATAATTTATGTTTACACAGTGTGGAACAGCCAAACGGAATAAATTCAGTAGCTCCATTATTGTGCATTCTTTTAGAAAATCCTGAGACGCGTAAATTTTTAATTCTAAAATGACATCTTGCGACGTAAAAATGTCATCCCTAAATTCAACCCCCTTCAGGTGACACCTACAACCCCTAAATTTTCATATTGGAAGTAAGGGCTTGTGATACTTCATTTAAATAGTCTTTTCATTCTCTATTCAAAACAGAAATTAACAAGAAAAAAAGATAAGTTTCTCCAGCGTAGGAAATACGTTACATTAAAATAAAACTCTTATAACTAACACTATTTGTCAATTTTAGGTTCTGAAATGTTAATAATAAAAAATAAATGTCTGTAATTGCCGACATTCCCTACTATAAGATAAAAACTTACTAATGACCACGTAAAATTTTTTGCTAGACAATCGAACGACAAAAACGAGCAAGCAGCAAAAATGTTTGGGTAGGAATAATTGGAGAAAATATCATTGGTCCCTTCTTCATTGACGGCAATTTGAATGGAGAAACTTATTTAGCGCTGCTCCAAAATAATGTTGTACCGACGATGGCAAACTTGTATCCAGCTGAAGGAAACCCACAACTTCCAGGTAATGCAATATAGTTCCAACAGGATGGCGCACTAGCACATTATGAAGCGAATATAGGCAATATCTCCACATAATTTTTTCAAATCGCTGGATAGGGAGACGTGGTTCTATAGAATGGCCTGCACGATCACCTGATCTCACGCCGTTAGACTTCTTCCTATGGGGATATGTAAAAAGTATGGTCTACAAAACCAAACCCGACGATTTAGCTGACTTAAGAAGAAGAATAACACGTAACGCAGATGTTAACTAACGTTAGAAGACATTTCTATTTACGTCTCGGATGCCGCCAAGATGCTGGAGGCATGCATTTTGAACATGCTGCATTAATTTAATGTAACGAATTTCCTACGCTGGAGAAACTTTTTTCTTGTTAATTTCTGCAATAAAATTTAAAACCATAGCAGTTTTGAATAGAGAATGAAAAGACCTTTCAAATGAAGTATCACAAACCCCTACTTCCAATTTGAAAATTTAGGGGTTGTAGCGGTCACCTGAAGGGGGTTGAATTTAGGGATGACATTTTGACGTCGCAAGATGTCATTTTAGAAGTAGAAATTGACGTGTCTCAGAATTTTCTAAAAAAATGCATAAAAATGGAGCTACTGGATTTATTCCATTTGGCTGTTCCACACTGTATAATATTAGTTAAAAAAATAATTATTTCCAATCTGCTGAATAAAAAAAATATACGCGACGAACATACTGCAAAAAATGATATAGCTTAAATTTATTCATTATAAATAAACTCATTATCTGTAATCCTACAATCTCGACAACTTCTATAAGTATAACTTTTTCGATAATGCCTTTCTATTTAAATTGTATACATTATTTAAATATTCTAGAATTCACGATTACGGAAATATAACTTATTATATTTAAAAAAATTTCAAAAAATATATCATTAATAATAATTGTTCCCAAAAAACTGTACTTTTTTTATTATGGTTATTAATTTATGGATGGTTATAATTACGAATAACTGATCTCTCTTTGTAGTCGCCACAAGTTCAAAAACACTGACAAAATGGCGTCTGAATTGGTGCAGAAGTTCAACTCGATATAATATATTATAAAAACAGTTGTGGAGAAAAACTATTTAAACAACTGATGGTTAGATTGATTAAACTTAAAATATGGGGTCAAATTTTTTATTTTCTGTGACTGTCGGGAACACAAACTTCCTGCATGGCTTGTATATTGCCACACCCTGAATAATGTCAACCTATCAAATTAAAAGAGGGAGTTAATATCAAATTGATCGATATATCTTTTATTCTAATTGATAGGGACATATACAAGATTTATACGCATCGAGTAAATTGACTGCCTACAGTTTATGTAATTTTTTTAATTAGGAAATAAAACAGCCGTTCACTTTTATTTTACAACCGACTACTGTGACTTATTTACAATTTAAAACCTATCCCTAGCCTATTTTATGGCTTTTATTTAATCCCACAAGAGCAATTGCCATAAAACAGCTAATTTTCATTTTGTGGCTCCTCTATATACTATAACAACTAGATATTTGGCCTTATGACAAATAAACAAACTAATATAATAAAATAATACCATCTGCCATAAGAATATAACGCCATATATGTGTTCGTTTTATTTATTGTCCCAGTTGCAAATCAAAAGGACAGATCAACATGTTTAAATGGCAAACGATCGTAAACTGTGGACCATTTATTTTTTATTGTTGCCATTTAATTGTCACATTTATAGGTTTGTTATATTCGATTTTATTTTGCAAGTGGGTTATAGGTATAACATCGGTACCACGCATGCTTTGTTTAATTTTATCTTTAAGATGATGTCTGTAGAAATTAGGTATGAACGTATCCTATATATATGAAGGTGTCAGAAGTTGTGGTATCATAAAACTTTTTTTGTAATAATGGCTAGTTTTGTTCTGCCCAAAAAATATTTTAGTCTAGGCAACTACAAGCGAAAGTATAAGCGTATAAGTATATACGAGGTGTGTAAAACAAAAAATGAAACTGGCAACGCAGGCCACGATCTAGCAACACTGCGGAGACCGGACTTGGAAGTGCAGTAGGTTAACATATAATTCACCTTCAGTACAAGTTTTAACTTGTTAGAGTCATTTGTTTGTTCTTTGTGACTATTTTCGTAGACCGTTTTTGCCTAGTGCGTTTCAAAAATGAGTGACATTAATTTTGAGCAACGGTGTGCTATCAGGTTTTGCTTCAGACTTGGACAAAGCGCAACGCATACTTTTGCAAAACTTCAATATGCCTACGGAGGCAGTGTTTTTTCAAGAGCCTAGGTTTTTCAAGAGAGTCGATTGAAGATGAACCACGCAGCGGAAGGCCTTCATCTTCAAGAACTGATGAAAATGTCGATAGAATACGAGATCTTGTGCGTTCAGATAGTCAGTTAACGACAAGAATGATCGGGGAAGAGTTAAATTTGAATCACACCAGTGTTCATCAGATTTTGACTAACGAATTGGGGATGAGAAAAATGCACAAAAATGGTTCCAAAAAACCTTTCACAGGAACAAAAGGATATCAAGAGAGAAATGTGTCTTGACATTTTGGAATCGATTGAAGATAATTCCATTTTATGGAACGTGTCAAATGGTGATGAGACTTGGGTGTTTGAGTCCGACCCGGAAACCAAGCGCCAATGCATGGAATGGCACACCCCAAGCTCTCCAAGACCCAAAAAAACAAGAGCGAACAAGTCGAAGATCAAATGCATGCTGGTTTGCTTTTTTGATAGCCAGGGAATTGCACAAGGGGGTTGCACAAATTACAGGGATATTGTACAGGAAGAGGACTTCCTGTATAATACAAAAGAGATGTCCACGAGTACAAAATGCCAAATATTAAACTACCTAGTAATAAACTAATATTAAACTGCCTACTACTCTTTTTTACTAATTTATATTCAGTTTAAATAGGACAAAACGAGTTTGATATTTTTCTTTGATAATTTAAGGGGTTGCTTGTTTTAACCCTATGTGGATGTAGACGGAAAATATATTTTGCCCCAAGATGCCCTTGTGTGTTGATAAAACACACATACCTTACGCACAACAAAACAGACATACCTTACTAAAACACACAATCTTACGTTATTCCATTATTGAGATAACAATTGGAAAATGTATTTTCGACTCGTTCGAATAACTTTTCAGAAAGGCTCTCTGATCGAAAAAGTGTATATGAAAATCTTTGAAATCACCTGTAGAACAGATCCTTTACAAGTTTTATATCAATTGTGACACCCTGTATACCCCATCGATTATATTATTAGTAGCTGAATGCATATGACAGAAATTGTCTTAATTAGAAGATATTCATGTATCAATCCAATTTAGCAAAAAGCTGAAGACTTATCATTTGAAATTGCATTTGTTCGTAGACTTAGGCATTTGGCTGACTAAGTGAGCAACAATTTGCTGTATGTTTTGGCTGATCTAGGTACAAACGGTGCCCTTAAAATATTTTAAATATTTGGTGGATGCGCCAGTTAAGAAGGATGAAAAATTCGTTAGTTCAATTTTGTTTGTTTGCGACTAAGTTTGTTAAGTATTAAATTACATTTTCGAAGACAAAATAAATCTACTGTAATTCTTCGCTTCAAAGAATTAAATTTACCTTAAGATAGATATATATCTATCTATTATGTACAAATTATGTATCTTTCTAAATTAGGTAAGGGGATGTTATTGCAGGTATATGTACCCTAAATATTGTACTTTATCTTTGAACAAATTTAACAAAAATTAGTACCTCAACTACCTAAAACTAATAATTTATAAACAAAATCTATAAATGATAACGGTTTTAACACCGGAAAAAATTAAATGCGGACGCTAGGGAAAATGGCCGTCACGTAGGCCGTAGGAGGAGTCGTGAAAGTCGTCAGATTGCAGATAAAATCGATCTGTTTGCCACCGCGAATCAACACTTGTATCGCCGAGCCTGCGCCATGTTGCCAGCTTAATAAATCACAATTTAAGCGGTAACAATTTCGTTTCCTACAAAATTTATTTATTTATTTATGTTTCCTTGCGACTGCGCCATTTTATGTACATCTATATAAACCGAGACGCATATTTATGCGTTTTTGCAAGCGTTATTAAAATATTTATAAAAACTTCCATGGAAGAAGATTAAACTTAAGAGCTTTAAATCGCCGTGTTTACGTCCCTATCCCTGCCATCAAAGATATAAAAGCTAGGAAATATACCTTAAAAAGGAGTTAATATACTTTCTAAAGATCAAGAAAAATGTCTGAGTTAGCTTCTTACTACTTTTCTAAAAAAATACACTAATAATAATTTTCACAATTATTTGCAATACACTCCATAAAGTCTCGTAGATACTTTTAATTAATCTAATTTACTTTTTAATGTAATAATTCCATTTGAAAAAAATGTATATTAAAACATGATTATAAGTTAATTTGTTCCTATCAAACTTAAAATATAAGCACCTAAAAATATTTATTATTTGAGTTGATTTGTTAGATTAGGTACGTCACCTTTTTGTATTTGAAAAATATATTGTATTATATAATTAGGCATATCACTCATAAGTAATGAAAAAAAAAAAATATTATATACGAGTAATGTTCGAGAAATGAGTGTACAATGAGTGTACAATGTAACACAAGAGATTCCCAATATAAAATATAAAAACCCTTAGGGCAACTCACATATAGCCGTAGTTGGCTTCCTTTAGCTGCGAGAGGGTGTCAAAATTCTGTAAAATTTTTGTTTTCCTTTAATAACTCCAAAAAAACAATCGATTTGGACCATTTTTATGATATGACTGTAGGCCTACAATTTACTTTTTTGTTTACTATACAAAGCGCTTTCAAAAAGATATAACACCTTACAGTTCTTGTTCAGTGTATTTTTCTACTCGTTATTGCATAAGTAAAGGCTACCGTTTTTTTTATTAAATAGGTGACTTGATTCCGAAGTTTTTACCTCTTGTAAAATGTTGACTGGATGAGTAGTAGCTAAGAGCAAGTAATTTTGAAATTTGAAATGAATAAATCCTCCTGCTGCCAGTAAACATAGTAACTAATGACAGTAGGAGGCGTTGCTTTTGTCTTTTAATGCAACTGTAATTTAAAAATGGTAATTTCTAATGCGAAAATTTCCTCGAACTCTCGAACGCCCTCTGGTAGCTAAGCGAAACAACTATAGTTATATAAGTTAATCGTTCTCTTTTGGGTAAAGAAATATGTACTAGTATGTTGTACACATTTTTTAGATACCCTGTATAACATCGTTGATATTTATCTGCAAATGAAATACCACAAAAGTGTATTGTAGTACTTTAGGAGAAATGTCCAATTACTACTACATTATAACGTTTGCAGCAACCAGTGTAGAATGTAACCCTATACATTGTCATGACTTTGATACTTCTGAAAGTAACTGAGTGTTTTAGACATTTTTTGACTGTCTTAGATATTTTGAAGTATCTTAGCTACCTGCAGAGTAACTAAGTTACAGTCTAAGTTACAATCTTAAACATAAAAGGTATGTAAAATGATCAAAAGTATATTTTCTCGACACTCCCAGCTCTCACTGGCATCAAGAAAATACTTTGCTAAAGGAGTAAAGTAATACTTATATTCCTCTTAATTCTTACATAATATGTAAGAATTAAGAGGATAAAACTCCAAAAAATACTGAACCATGTATGATTTGCAACTTGTAAATCCATTGTGGTAACTGTGTGCAATTTTGAAGAGGTTTTAAATGTAAGGCCTGCCTATTTTCATCTCGTGATATGCTTATCACTATTATTTTGGAGAATTTTTACTATTTCATTACTAAATCAAAGCAAACCATATAAAAAACCAAATCAACATAATGGTTCATTAAAAGTGCATGTGTACTGCTTATGTTTTTAAGCAAAACGTAACAAATGATACATACTGTTTCCTTTTTTACCTTTGATCAGATTGTATACTTACTGTAATTATTTTTCATTCCTTTTCAATTATAGGTCATTTAACTTAGCTTTGTTAAAGAATAAACTTATATTTTATCTTATCAGATAATATAGGTTTATTTGTTTTGGGTTACTGTTCCGTAAAAGTGCGTCAATTAGTTTTCCATTGTTTTGTGTGCCTGGAAACAATAGTTTCCAGTAATTTAAATTCTACTAAATAATGGCCATTGTTTGATAATATTCCGGTAAACCATCAGAAATCCTAGACTAAAATGAATGAATCCTAATGTTACCCAACATAAAATATATTGTTTCCTAGTTGCATCATCGTTAGGAGAGCACATATCACCATACGTATGTAGCTATTTCTTTTTTGTCTATTTAATGTCAATAATTTACTAGGTCGCATTTAGAGTACCCGAAAATACAAATCCCAAATAATGCCGTGTATTGTAACTACTTCATATGACAACAACAATAAAATTATTCTTATAGTAACTTGTTCTAATTCAGAAGCGATCGGTTGTAATTTATAATCTTTTCACATCTAAATCAAGGTAAACTTTATATACATATATCTTGTACAAATTAAAAAGCGATGCACGACACCGATCATGTTATTAATTGAGTGCAATACCACCTCTCAGTTATATTGAAATAAAAATTATAATGGCATGTTTTACTGAATTTTAAATTTTGCGCTTGATATTCGTTGTTATTCAGTTGGCAGCAAATCCGAAGTTGCCGTATTTTATTAAATAACATTTGTTGACAGTTTACATTGGCTTCAATAGTGGTTTGTGTCTTTTTTGAGCTTCAAACTTTTATCTTGCATTGAAAAACTTGTTATTTTCAGAACAATCAAAGAACAAAGTATTATAGTTGTCAGACTTTCGTTTAAGAATTGCGAAAACAATTAAAGAATGCGAAATCTTGCGAAAACAAGAGTTAGTAGCATATTTCATACGCTATTTTGAAAAAAAAAACGAGACAATAATGGTTCATGGCTATCCTTAACAGCTATTAGAAAGGTAACTTAAAATATAAAATTAAAATATTAATTAAAACTACAGTCCAATACATTGTTTTAGTGTGTAGCAGCAGCCCTAAACTTGAATGTTCTACGGTTAATTCTATTTTACAAAAAGCAAAAAACAATGAACTCTTTAAATCACCTAGAAAGCGTAATCCTACCAAGAGGGATACAAACTCTAACATTGAATACACGTGCTGTTTGTGACATTTATAATAATTTATGTACAAAAAACCACACTGCACTATTTGTGTTTGTGAGAAAATTGTTAATTTTTAATTCTTTTTTTATAGATATTGTTTTTTATATATTTTTTTAAAAATTTTGAAATTTTTCAAAATTTCTGAGCCTTCTACTAATTGTTCCTCCCATTCAAAAAAAATCATTACTACGTTACTAACTTTTAGTAACAATTTTTTCTTGTCCTTTTTTTGTACTTGCATATTTATGTACCGACCCATATCTTTTGAAACATATACATTTTTAAAATTTATTTTTTTGATGTTGAAAAAATAAGTTATTTGACAATAAACCAACACACAGAATCCATTCAGAACTAGTCAAATCCAATCCACATCCAGTCCACAGCAGGTCATAGCCAATAGCTAGTCAAAATTATTTCTAAGAAGTACATAATTTTTATAACAATATGGTGTCAGTGAGCTTTAGAACTTGAACACGTGTTTGATAACGTGAATCGGTTTTTATTTGGTATGAACTATAAGTAAGCTAGGACAATAATAAAACTAGTAAAAGTATACAATAAATCTAAATTCAAAAGTGCGAGCTCAATGATATAAGTTAAGCTACTTTTTTAGTTTAAAATATTTTTAATTAATTTTTTATTTCTTTAAGAAATAAGACGAATTTTGGTTAACATTAAAAGCACTAAAATAGTATACTGATATTAAATTCAAAACTGAAGTCTTCAATTGAAATGTTGTTACAGATTCTGAAATATTGCGACCATCTGCATGGAAAATGGTACTTCTCAGAAGTTAGAGCAATCTTCTCGAGGCGTTATCTACTGCAAAATAATGCTATCGAAATATTTTTGGCAAGCAGAAGTAAGTATAACAGTCTGTTATAAGTTAATTTATTCCCTAATTACATCAGTACTATTCGTTAAAAGTATTAGGTTTGTAGACAGTTTATATAGGGTTATTGATCGAAACCATTATTTAGTTATGTAGTATAAAGTATTGGCGCTTGTAGAAGTGACTTGAAGGAATGATTTTTTTTTAAATTTGGACTTTTGATAAATCATTTGACTTTTAAATGGTATTCCACGGAAATAAGTATGCTAGTGTTATTGTTACTGTTTTTTGAGCAATTTGTGTCATATTCGAGTCAATCGAGTTGTATAGTGTGCTTTCTGTATTCATCATCATGAAAATTAAAAACTATTCAAATATTGACATTAATTTATTATACGCTTAAGTGGCTTGGAATAAAATTGCAGTGACACTATGTCTGTAAACTCTCAGAAAATCATTCATTCAAGATACTTCTACAAACCCCCAACACTTTTAATGAATGACTGCTCAATCACCCAATATAATCTGATGAAGATTTTGTTTAGATTTTTAATTCACGGTTATTTGTTATGTATTCTTTTTCAAAAATTTATTGGGTTATAAGTTGAGATCAGATCTCAAGTTGCAATTTCTTAAATATAAAGAATGGACATTGCGTTTTTCCTTACTGATCATACGTTTTTTTTTTCATTCAACTCGTAATAGAAATCTAAAACTCATCGTTTTCTTTGCAGCATCGATTATGTTCGCTTTTCCCGATCAAGCCACCGTGAAAAAAGTCATCAAAGCCCTTCCTAGGGTGGGAGTTGGTATTAAATACGGTATACCGCAGACGCGACGAGCAAGCATGATGTCCCCGAGGCAGCTCATGAGAAATTCTAATATGACGCAGAAATGGCAACGCAGGGAGATATCCAACTTTGAGTATCTAATGTTCCTGAACACTATTGCTGGTAAGTGCAAACAATTGTAAACAGTTCAATATGTGCAAAAAAAATTCAACGTTTACTATTGACTTCAGATATAGGGTAACTTCAGGAGAGTCGCCGCGCTTTTATAAAAAATTCTGTAACTTTTAAAATTATTTATTTCTGAATTCGTCAAGCTAGCGTCTTAAACAATGAATATAAGTGTACAAGTATACCTCAAAATAAAGTTGACATTCTTTGGGAAACAAGTCTAAAAAATACAAAATTTCTTTATATGCAATGAGGCATCTCTCCTCCATAGAGGGGTGAGACGCCGCGGGAGAAGAGGGGGAGATGCCGCACTTATGAAATTGTGGCAGTTCGCTTCATTTTCATCATGGCCGTTCTGGAACATCTATTACACTTTTCCCCATACATGGTGCACGTTTCATGCAACCATTCTTTACATTCCAGACACTGAAGCCAGCCAACGGTTTTAGTTGTTTTATAGTACAGTTCAAAACATTCCACGCACTCACAATCGCTGTTGTCGTCATTTCTTCCTTTCTTTGAAAGAGGCTCTTCATCACTGCTGCTCCACTTCTCTCTTGCTTTCTTCACTTTTGATCTCTTACCCACTTGCTTCTTTTGACATCTTTTCACATTTTTTCGTTGTTTTGTTAATGATTCGGACCTTTAGGTTTTCGATGTTCAAGGGCGAAGTTAATACTGACGCACCTTGTTTTCTACGCTTGAACAATGGAATCGGCGCAACTGGAATCGGTGATACTTCGTGCAATAACTTGGTTGGGGTGAACTCTTTTGTTTCTGATGGAGCCGAATTTTTATTTGTTCCTGACACTGACGGCTGAGAATCTTCAATTGGCATGAAGTTAGGTGTGACTGATGTGTGCCGCGGTGATGGGTTCTTCATTATCACTTTCGGTACATTCAGAAATTCTTCCGAAATCTACAGCATCTGTAATGCTAAAAAAGTGGTCCGGAATTGCGTTTGGATCAAGAGGATAAATTCCACAAGCTTTAAATCCATTTATGGCATTTGCTATGCAGGCTGCTCTAATCCAAGCTTTTCCGATAACGTCACCTGCTTGGTACCTAGTCAAATTTCTATTGCTATGGTTTTTCATCCACAATTGCGCTTCTTGATTAAAATAAGTTTTGAATGGACGAAAGAAGCTTCTGTCCAAGGGTTGAAGAGCTTGCGTGCAGTGACTCGGTAAGCAAAGAATGATTATGTCATTATCGTCTGCTACCTGAAGCATGTCAATATCCGTGCTATGGGCCGTATGTCCATCCAAAACAAGAAGACATTTTCCGTTTGGTTTGTTGGGGATGAAATGTTCTTTTAACCAGAGGAGGAACAAGTCAGAATTAATAAATGAGGATTTCTTATTCATATAAACCTTAGAACCGGCTGGCAAACCATCGGAAAATTCGGCTTTTTTGTTGGCTCCTTTGAAAATCAACACGGGAGGAATAAAACGCCCATCAGCACTGCAACAGGCAACAACGCTCACATTTTCACCTCTTTCCTTCGATGTAAGAACATGGACATCCTTCGTTCCTTTAGTCGTGATAACTTTTCCTGGTTTATTTATAAGCTGTACTCCAGTCTCGTCCATATTAAATATATGAGACGGTTTTTCTAATAAGTTGTATTCTGTTACAACTTGATTCAACAGATTAAAAAAATTGTCTGACATCATCTCGATTCATTCCACGTGCTCTGGACAGGGACAAACCTTCTGCTTGCCTAACGGAGAGTTCTGGATGTCTTTACAAAAACGACTGCATCCAAGCAAAACCTGCCATTTCTTTTTCAGCTGAGAATGTATGCTGTATATGCAATTTTTCTGCAAACTTGTAAGCAAGTGTACGGACTGTTTGCCTGTCCGGTGCAAACCCAGCTGCTGATAAAGGCTAGATATGTGCCACAAGCCTTTTCTCATTATCTTTTCCCAGAACACCTAAAAATAAATTATTTTTTAATTACAAAATTGCAGCCAATCAAAAATGTACTAACCTTGAGGTCCAAGTGATCCCTTTTCAAAATTCCTGGTCTGTAACCTTCGGTTCAGCGTTCTGGGGGTACACCGTAGCGTCTATGGGCCTCTCCGGCACTAATTTTATTAGTGGAAACTTTTTCAATAGCTTCACGAAAGCTGTTCTTCCGACCACGCTGCTCTCGATGGAGCAGTTACAGATCTCTTGTACTTGCGTGGCATTGTTGAAGTAGTAGCGTACTGTTGATATACCTAAGAACGGCCTGAGTCAAGTTTTATTCTTTACGGTGCTGTTATATACCGAAATACTTATTCAAAAATAAAAATAAGCGACGAGGCATCTCTCCCTATTTCAAGTGCGGCAACTCTCCTTTTCGTAGGGAGAGACGCCGCACAGCGACACAATTCGTAAACAAATTTAAACTAACCTAAAAATTACACAGGTTGTTCACAACAAAGCCATAATCGCGACAAGTCACAATACTATCTAAATTTACAAATCGCAGCTTTGTTTCATGAAGAAACAAAGTGGCTTTACAAATATTCGAGGTAAAATGCGTACTTACAGTTATAAAATTCGCCTACTAAATTTCAACAAACGTCTTCGCAGCCTCAACGACAATATGCCTCGCTTAAGCGGCGTATATAGGAACACGTGCAGCACCGGTAGCGTAATCTATTAGAAATTGAACAAAATACCACTACTACGGCTTCTCTCCTGGCGCAGCATCTCTCCCGTATTTACCCTATTTCTGAATCTAATTTCTAAACTACATTTCCCATGGTCAGCCTTATTTTTCAACTTTTGAAATTTTTAACATCCAACCCCTAGAAGTGGTTCCAATACAAAAACATGCCTACCAAAATTTCATCTCAAAACAACACATATTAAAACGTTCTTCGCACAGCTATAAATTTGAAATATCATGTAAAAAACATTTTTTTGTCATAAAACGTGATCGATAGAAAATTAAATTTGCAACACTTAGCAGCAAATAGCAAAACATTGATTCACCTATAATACTACATTTAAAAAAAAAACATTTATTTAATTGTGTCGTAGAGCCAGCTTTATCCAGTTGATTCAAAAGTATTGAGCCTTGCTGATATGTTCAAATATCATTGAAATTCAATCATTATTTATTTTGTAAACTGGAGGAATCTAATTTAGAATGTAAGCGCCATCTGACTCTATAACTTGTCTCCAACGAGTAGGCAGACTGTGGATACCACATTCCCAGAACTCACGCTGTTGTAAAGCGAAAAAGTTGTGTATGACTTTTTGTAGATGGTGACGATCATCACATGATTTATTGGTCATGTGAATATTAAGAAGGGATGGTCATGTGAATATGGTGGATGGGGCAGAACTTCAAAACCTAATTGCAAGAGTTGAAGGCGTGTAACGCACCTATTTTCATCCCTAGTACAAGATCGTTCAACCAGTCAAAACTACGACTGCGGGAGGGAAGTTATGTGCAAATGTTACTCAGATGCTGGCGATCAGCTTCGTTTAATAAACGTGGTATCCACTTGCCGAATTTTTGGTTTTCCTGGCGTTTCAAGTCTACATACTACCGTGACCTAGCTATATGCCATCTCATGTGGTTTCATACAAGTTTGCTTCGACAATCGGAAGCTCTCAATATCCAGTTGAGATGGCCTACCAGATCGTGGTTTATCGTTGATACTGTAGTCGCCAGATTGGAAGCGCTCGAACCATCTTTTGCATGTATGTTGCAAAACTAGGGGCGTTGTCGTCATACGCGGCCAATAGATTTCGGTGTACTTCGGTTGCATTATGGCCTAAACGACATTTTTGTCGTAAAGCATATCGAATCTCACTTGAATTTTCGCTTATTTTTACGTTGCACATTACAGTTCCAATCTGAGATTTAATAATGTTAACGCACATAAGTGCACACATTATATAACTTGTACGCAACCACTCTCCAGACTCGTCTAGAAAATTCCAGGCACTTTGAGAGAATGGCTTAAAACATACCAATGAATGAACCGGATAGTTGCTTGTGAATACTTGTTTTGATCGCTAACAAGTTGAAGTATAAACTGATTGTCCTCTTCATTCTTGAATCAAATATTAGTATACTCTTGAATGAGTTTGCCACCACGTTTAGCAACGTTTTCCTAAACAGAAAATTCAATCGAAACAGTCAGCTGCGGGCATTTGATTGGTTCACCCTTTACTCTCTATTTTGTTCGCTTTTATCTGAGAGGGAAGTTCACTTATCCAATTCCCCCAATTTATATTTTTCTATATTTCATCTTAATTATTCCCTGTGCCCCCTATGGGGGAGAGGGATGGCAGAAGAAGAGTACGGGAGAGTCTGCAACAGTGACTACGCAGGAACAGTGGTCACTTTCGTTCTATATTTTTATTTATAAAGGGTAGTGGCTGCCACTCACTGCAGAGGGGTCCAAGTAACATTCTAAGAATGTTAACGGGTAGTATCCTTGAGCTTTAAAGTAATATACAACGAGCGGTGAAAATTATACGTAGCGAATACACATATCGAAGTGAACCTACATATCGAAGTGAACTAATAGTGACGATTTATACCTAATATATGTCAGCGTTTATTGATATTACAATATTTTTATTATACTAAATAGCTTTTGTAATAACCCATTGTTTCAAAAAACATGTAGTTGATGGTACAGTGGTCAGTTTAAAAGTAGATACAGTGGTCACTACTTTATCATATTAATAAGGGATGACTGATGTACCACCATTAGAAAGAGGACTATTTAGAATGGCTTTAGAAGGGAAATTAAATTATACTCTTGTTTTCTACCCTAGTTTGTCCATGTATAGTATTTGTTAAGGATTAATAGTTAAACTACTTTGATGTATACATTTCAGTTGTTTTTTGAATAAATTTAATCTGCATTAATATTTTTTTTGTGACATAAACATCATTAATAAACATTAATAAACAACATAATACATCATTATTCTAACAAATATCACCCCTTTGCATTGTTTTCTATTTTTTAATCAGTAAAGTCCACTGTACCATATCCTAATGGCCAGTGTACCATCAGAGTAAGTACAGTGGACACTTTATTTTAAATTTATGTAACTCCGAAATTTTAGTTAAAGCGTTAGAGTGAAAAATATGTAGAGAAAAATGTATAATTTGTCACCTAGTGCTATCAGGGTGAAGAAAAGAGGTTAATTCTGGCTTTTATTACAATTTTTTTAAAAAACGTGGCCACTGTTCCAGACTCCCCCTAAGTATATGGTAAATATTTATTTTTATTATTTACCGCCTTATCAGTTAATATTTTAAAGCATATTCAAGCTGCTATATACCTACGAAAAATAGACAAAATATTTAGGCTTTTTTTTATTTTCCTCGATACTAGATTACTTCCCCTACACTACGTGGATGTAGAGTATTTAAAAAAAACGAAAACTAAAGGTACTTAAGTGAGTAATTATTCTTCTACGTAAAACCAAATAGTTCAACAGAAATTTAACACTAGTATGTACAAACATGTGTACCCATGTGCGTATTTTTGACTGTTGGGATAGCTCAAGTAGATCAACGTCTTACAGACACGTAAATCCCGTATATTTACAAGCGTAGTACATACGAAAGCTATCTTATACAAATGGCCCATTAATAAAAGTACAATGTAAGGCGCCGTAAAAATTAAAATAACGAAAATAACACACCCGTGAAATTTTAAAACGTCATAAATCTAGTGATACACGAGCTCTTAATCTTCCCCAGCGTAAAACTAAATAAACCGCTAATCCACGACATTAAAAACGGCGCGCGGCGGTATCCCGAAGGAGGACGCGGGGTGAGGCGTCGGTTGTCGCGCGTCGTGACGCTCTCTAAAAATACACGGGCGCGGACGACGCTCATTTGAAGGCTACCGCTAAGGCTACTAATCAGCCGAGCTTACACAGGTACTGACACTCCGTTCCAAAGCTGTTTGCCATATTATTACTTCACTGTCTCAACATACCACCTCGTTCTCTTCTCTGATGTTCGAACTAAAGGAGGAAATACCTGGCATGATTTGACAAGGACTTCTGATGAAGACTATTTGATGATTAAGGGGGAGATACAATTAGAAGGCCCAGAATCAAGCATTTTTCAAACTTTCTTTTTATTTATTTATTTATTTATTTATTTTATTTATTTCCATACAGCTACCAAAACAGATACAATCCAATTACATGGTAGGAATGACAAAAAAATGCACTCGAACTCCTCTTAATTCACCTTCGCTTAATTCACATCCTCTCTTATTTCACCACGTTTCCCCCTATTATGTCGCGAAACCGTCCCGGTTAAGTCGCCGCCTGTAAAAGTTTTAGAACTACGTTTTGAAATTGGATTCTCGCATGAATACAATTTTTATTGAAAAAAATGATTGTGTAATACATTAAATATGGACACCTAACCTTTAAAATAGGTTAGGTGTCTTTTAAAAATATTTAACTTTGTCACGCAGGACTGGGTATACTTACGTTTATTTTTTTGTTCAGTTGGTTCATTTTTCTTTATAACAAGTGCTGTGGTATATCTCTAAATATTTCTTTTTCAGCTAAAACACGAAAAAGTTGACGTTATGATCGCGACTTAAGCGAGACTAAATTTCGCTACTTAAGCGAGGTGATGATGCACGGATCTGGTGAATTAAGAGGGGTTCGAGTGTACCTAAACTAAACTAAAATAATAATACACTTAGGAACAAACATTAACAAAACACAAATTAGGTCGATAAAATACATTTTTTTACGTAAGCTTACATTAGATACATTTACATTAGATACATTTACGTAGTGTAGAAGATATCGAGCTTATTTTGGTAGAAGTGGTAAGTCGAACACATAACATGTATGGGGGAAAATTGCAGTATGTTAGTTCTAGGTGTTTTTATGTAAAATAGAGAATTATTTCTGGTTCGAAAAGATGGGATGTTAAAACATAAAGATTGTAATAAATCGGTAGAGTCAATTATGCCATTTAAAATTTTATAAAGAAAAAGGGCAGAAAAATAGTCCCTCCTTTGTGTGAGAGTGTTAAGATGAAACCTAGTTAGTAATTCTGCGTGTGGTGAGCCTTGAGGGGGGTATATGCCGTCTACTTTCAAACTCGTATATTTTACAAAATTTCTCTGTACTTTTTCTAAATTATTCTTATGTATGTCATAATTTGGATTCCATACGATACTACCATATTCCAGCTTAGAACGAACAAACGAGTAATATAATAGCTTAATAGTACATATTTAAAGAATATAAAAATGTTTTTTTTTAATGTTTTAATTTCAAAATGGCGGATTTATAAGCGGTCCAAGGCAGCACGTCCAAGAATTCCGCATTGTGGACATTCTGGAGGACGTAATTTGCATCTGAAACAGTCCAGTAAAAAATTTGAATTCATTAATGCTATGGTTCCTATGTGAACCAAAAAAAATGTATAAGAAAAAAAATTGAAGAAATGGCGCAAGTTTTTCGAAATAAATAGAAAATTTACCAAAGATTTTCGACTTTTTTGCAATATTTTCATATTTTGCAAAGTCGAATTGTATGAACTTTTGGTTCACATAGAAATTAGTTATATAGAGAAGAAATCCTGAAAGTTTCGTCAAGGTCGGCTGAGAAGTTTTTGAGATATCTTTCCCGCAAATTTCAAAAATGCTGCTTTGAGAAAAACGCGTTTAAAGTTTTGATTACCGAAAAATGATATGTAACATACCTTCTAGTCAGCGATTCCAGGAGCGTATATAAGGGCTTCAGTCTCTTCAAAAAACTGATTTTCTTTGGCCTTTAAGTAATTTCGGGCTTCCTTGGTGGATGAAAGGGAAGATTTGTCCTGCCTGTCGTCGACTGTTAGAATATACCTGCTGCGCGCTCCGAAAGTTGTTTTTGAAAAACGTCGAAAAAAGACGGAAGGACTTCGAATTTCGATTCCGGGTTTTCACCATCGTATTCTACGGAAAATTTGCTATCTTTCTAGGCAATATTAGCAAGGTAGTCAAGGTAGAGTTTTTGAAATGTTACAGGTTCTACTGATAATGGGCGTCCCCGGTGCCTGTCGATGTTCTGAATTAACTAATAATAAAAATCGCCAAGACAAGAGACCATACCTATTTGTTCAATACCGAATACCAAGCCCAACAAATAAAAGTAAAGACTTGCTCAACTTATTTAATGTTCACCTCGATGGAACACTTTCCTTCACTGGTAAAAATACAATTTGCTTGAATCAACCAAACATATTTTGTTTGTTTAAGGAGGAAATACATGTCAATTTGGTTGAAGAATTTGATTGATTCAACCAAATTGAATAATGTATTTTTGCCACTGAACGAAACTGTTCGAATTGAATTGAATATTGAACGAAGTCGAGAATGTCTGTACTTTTATTTCAGTACAGGTTGAACTGATAATGGGAGTTGCTGGTGCTTTTCGATGTTGTGAATTAACTAATTTAAAAATTGCCGATGTCCAAGATAAAAGACCGTATCTACTTGGTTGAATACCGAAGACCAACATTTCTCGCAGCTTCACACTATCGAGGAAGGATATTCTGTAAATACTGTGGAGATGTATAGAAAGTGCATTTGCCTACGTCCGAAATAGCTGCCTTAATTCGATTGAATATTTATTTATTTTCGTTCACTGGCAAAAATATACTGTTCAATTTGGTTGATTCGACAAAACTGAATCATTTATCTCCTCTTTTAAGGAGAAAATACTTAGATGATTCAATTTGGTTGACTAATTTATTAGATTCAACTAAACTAAGGCAACAAAATTGAAGACGAAGAAAGACGAAAGTGTATACACGTTACAATAAAGTCAATATATTGCGCTTACTTTGAAAAGCGTCAACAGAAATGGTGCGGGAAGGTATTCGAATTATTTGCGAACATTGAATCGAGGTTTAAAAAGAAACTGAGAAAGATGCAGAAAAACTTCAAATATGACCATTTTAACCGAATAAAATATGTGTTTATACATGTTACAATAACAATATTCAATAGAAATTGACTTATTTATGTATTTCACCGTTCAAATATCGTGTATAGACCAAATTTGGTAGTGCCAAATTTGGAAGAATCATCCAGTTGTGAAATTAATTGAAAGAAAAGTAAATACATACTTGCTCAACGTCTTCGGCTTAATGTTCGGCTCCATTGGACACTTTCGTTCATTGGCAAAAATATACTGTGCAATTTCGTTGAATCAACCAAACGTATTTGTTCCTTTAAGAAGGAAATACATGATTCAGTTTGATTGCACAATTTGGTGGAATCAACAAAATTTGAGGACGAAGGGAGACAAACTGATGTAAGTAATGATAAATTCTGACAGACATCATTGCCTTGTCTCTCAATACTTTGTTTCTATACTTCACGGTTTTGTTATTCCAGAGATTCGTGATTTTTGCACATGTCAAGAAGTATCGGAATATTTCCTTTTCATTTATAGATCATCTTTATTTAATATTTTTAATAATACTTCGTCACACCACGAAACCTCCAGAAAATAACGATTAAATAACATACCTTAACTTTCAAATATCGTGTATAGACATGTTAATTTGGATGAATCATCTAGATGTGCAGTGAACTAAAAGAAGAGTACATTCTCGACTTCGTTCAATGTTCAATTCAATTCAAACACTTTCGTACAGTGGCAAATACACACTATTCAGTTTGGTTGAATCATTATATTCTTCAACCAACTTGAATTATGTAATTTCCTCCGTAAACGAACAAAATATGTTTGGTTGATTCAGCTGTATTTTTTAGTTGTATTTTTGGCAGTGAATGAAAGTGTTTCATCGAGGTGAACATTAAAGAAGTTGAGCAAGTCTTTACTTTTCTTTGTTGGGCTTAGTACTCGGTATTGAACCAAATAGGTAGGGCCTCTTGTCTTGGCCGATTTTTATTATTAGTTAATTCACAACATCTCCAGCCACTCCCATCATCAGTGGAACCTGTAATATTTCAAAAGCTCTTCCTTGACTACCTTGCTGATATTGTTCAAAAAATGAGACCATGACTTTAATCATGAAATACTTACTCTTCATCAGAAGCAATTGTCAAACATTCTTCAATGCATTATCTCTCTAAAACTGCTGCTTTCTCCAGTTTGTTTCCATTCGCTTCACTTTTCAAATAAGCGGTCAGCTTGAATAATTTGGAATTATCTCTGTTTTCGCAAACTTTTATAGTAGACTTCAACATCGAATACTTTATTAACAGATAATTATTGGGGTGGAGGACAGCACAAAGCAGACAAATTTACTTTTTTCTTCCTTTAGAGTACTCTTCGAATGTTGTTTATAAAATATGTTTTAAAGATTATAGTAAATGTTATATTAAGTAATACATGAATTCTCATAAATATATTGTTTTGGTATGTAATTATTTTGTGAGGTGTTATTCTATTTTATTTATGTATTTAAAAAGGGCGATCAAAATATCGACGATTATTTGTTAAGTGAATCAAGTGAAGAGAAATATTTAGAACAATTTGTATGTATACCAACTATATCGTAGGGTCCAACAAAAATAAATGGTTGGCCTAATTTAATTTAGCTTAGGTATCAACCTAAATTGATATTATTGAACACAAAACGTAAAAGAATATAATTTACTAAGGTTATGTTCAGAGTGCTGTTTAATTTGAAATTTTTGGTGGAGGGAGAAATCTGCTATTCCATCACAGAACAGAGATTAGTTCCGAACTAATACTATGTTGATACATGCGCACAAGATACGCGTTCAAGAACGGTTCATAAATGTTTGTTTTATCGGCTCAAAACTCCTTACGTGAATAAAACGCTTTCTAAAACAATTACACAATAATTAACTATTTTTCGTCATCATATAAATAGATGACGATAAAGCAGTTATAAATCAAAATAAATTCTCTTGAATACAGTTGACAGTTGACTTTGACATTGCGCTTCGCTATAACAAGAAGGAATAATTATTGTCGCTACCTGCATAAGCAATGTTGGCAATGTGATTCAGTGACCTCAGTGCATCCGCCTGATGTATGCGTTTTTAATTTGGAGCCAGCCTCTTTGACAGCTGCTAATTTTGCGTGAGACACTCTTCTGCAGACCTAAGGAAAAAAACTCTCGGAATATTTACGCGCCGTCGACATGTGGAATTATTTCCTTCTTACCGAGAAATGCTCGGTTACCCGTTTCGATTTCACTTAATTAGATGGGACTGGGATATTTTCGTGTACCTTTAATCTACCGGCTTCCCTAATTTATGACGTCTAATGTATGGGATACGGCGGTGAAGGAATACGATAGTCGTATGCGAGTATATGCCAACGTCTTTCTTGCCAGTTCCGAGAAGCCGTTTATTTCGATTTATAGCATAATTGGTGGAGGAAAAGCGCTTTTTATAAAATAGGAGTCAACGAAACTTTATACTCCCCTCTATATCAGACAGTTCAAGAAACGCTGACGATATTTTAGAGGTTTACATCCAATACACTGTATAGTTTGCAACAGGAGAGTATTACAATTCCACGTACAGGGTGTAGGTGCGAATCTCGTTCCAACTCCGCTGAAAACAAATAGTGTTTTCATTCAAAAATATTGACCTATGACGTCAGAGTTTCAAAACAAAAGACCATTTGGAAATGGATCAAACAGAATTGACCTGTCTGAACATTTGTAAAAGCTTTCCCAGACAGAGATGTCGACGGTGCGATATTTATCGTAAACATAACCATTGTATAACGTAATAATACTCTAAATAGAGGTATATGAATTACCGGGAATTACTGCGAGCACATCACTAACTGTAGATCCGTTAAACAACAATAAAATGAGCAATAATTTCCGTTCACTGTTATTCGACGTTAGAAATTGTAGCTCTAGATTTTGACCTTATTGTGTCTCATCAGTGACAACGAGCAACAATGAACGAAAGTCTCGGCTTATTTCTCGCCAGGAGGATACAGCGATGACATAGAGGAGTGTGCCTAAATGGGACGTATTCTGGAGAGTTTCATAAGGTCAGCAACCACTAGATGTCGTTCCCAGAAGCACACCACTAACAGTAGGTCTGCTGTTTATATTCACGGCTATTGGCAACTTTTAAGAAAAAATCCAAAGAAAGAAAGAAAATTAGACATGCTCCGAAATACATAGGGTGTTCTATTTGAACTAAACAAGTTGTCTCCATTTAAAATTGGTAAAATGGTATAGCAAAATGGTATAGTAAAATGGTAAACACTTGGAAAATGGTATAGCATTTTAGAATTTATCTTAATTGCAGAGGATGGACCTTACCTTACGTTTTTACGCCATGCCAAAATAAAATGGGAGACTACTTCCTACAAAAAGTTCTGATGTTTATTCCAGACCTTAACATCTGTCATTTTGTTTAAACATTAAATATATCCGAACCGGTTGAGTTGAGGTATAGGTTATGATGTATGTTTCGATTGAAAACCGTGTGCTCATTCTAAATCTGTGAAAATATATAGGGTGTTTCATTTAAAGTAAGGAAGTTAGTCGACGCCTAGAAGTATATGAACACTGTAGATTCCGCAATAGTTAAAAATATATAAAAAAAGTTATAAACAACCTTGCATATTACATTTCAGCATTTTTTTTTATCAAACACCGATTCTATAGAATAGTAATGCAAAATATTGTTTGTTAAATGTGTAGTTAAGAGAAATTATATCCCTAATATTTATAAAGATGACAATACAAAACTGTCATGAATCTGCAGATTCAGGACAGAAACATAAGGCGAATGAAATACAAAACAAAATGTAAAACATATAGAGTGACTCAAAAAAGCAGATTAAATAATAGTCACTTTCAGCGAAACCAGAAGTTGGATATGACAACACAACAGTAACTTTTATAACCATTTTTGTACACCCTTTAATAATATCTCGCACTAAAATTTGAATTCCATAATTTTCCAAAAGTCAGTTACTGGGAATATTGTTTTACATCAACCAGTATCAATACCGAGGCCAAATTCAAATAAATTTCTTGGAAAATTCTGCATAACTTCAACGTTTGAATTTTCTTTGTAACTCATAGTCCAAAATATCGGCAATGAGATGTTAAATTGGGACACCATAAAAATATGTTTTCCATTTACTTTCATCAAACCATATGACCTTTTGATGTAGCACAGGAAATAAGAATATATTCGATATTCACAAATATTGAGAATATTAAAATTAATATTGGATCCACCACCTTGAATTACGTTAATCTGACCTCGGCGACCCCGAAAACGCGTAGATGTGGTGGTCCACTATGTTGGGAACTATTTTTCACACGTTTGACCTTGAAATGTCCTTGATCGAGACCTAATACGGGCACGGGTAGCCGAGTGGGTTAAAGCGCCGTCTTTCCAGTCGCGATACCTCTGTGCGCGTTGTTCGGGTCCCGGCCGGGGTAGCGATTTTTAATTGTCTCGCTTTCTCCGTCAGAGCTTGATATGCAACCACTAATACACTAGTGTATAGGTGTGGATGCATAGATGCCAATGCAACCGCACATGCCCTAGATTTGGTAATGTCCTGAGTTCTTCTGGGTTTTCTCAGAACTGTAAAGCAAATGCGTTACCGAAATAATCTTAAGTCGCTCCCAGTGCGCCATGGCAAATAATAATAATAGCCACTCCTTCCCGCACAGGTCCCTGAGAGGATCTAAGGGGTTACTCTTCGGAGTAATTATAGGGTGAGTATTATTATTATTATTATTATTATTAATTGGGTCAAACGAACCACGAATTCAGATTCAGCGACTCCAAAAGCGTAAAGATGTGATGGTCTCATTTCGTAAGTTGCTGCTCAAAATCTTACAGGCCCGAAAAACGACAAAATTTTTTGGTTGTACATGGTTGAATATCCCAAGTCTTTGAGTTACAAGCTTATGAACAAAAATCAAAACGGGCAGCTATAAATGGTTTAAAGTGACTTCTACATACAGGGTTTGTCCGGAAAGTAATGTCAGTGAGCTTTGAAAAATGGTTTTTATTGGTTCTATGTGTACAAATCTTTAGAAACTTTCAAAATACATTCCTCCTGCTTCCACACATCAGTTCCAGTGGGTCTTCCACGCATAAAAAGCCGCACGGTAGTCGTTTTCCGGAATCGCCTTTAAAGCGTCGGTGCAAGCCTTCTGAATGTTTTTCACCGACCCAAAATGCTGTCCTTTCATTGGGGTTCTAGGATGCCTGCCTTGACGAGGTAATCGGCCACGAGGAAGCAGGTGTGCGAAGGTGCATTGTCGTGGTGAAGCTTCCAGGATTTTGAGATGTCTGGGCGGACGCGATTCACCCTGCGTTTCAGCCGCTTCAGCACCTCGACGTAAAACTTTCCGGTTACGGTTGTCCCCTGCGGAACGAACTCATGATGGACCAATCCTCGATAATCAAAAAAGACAATCAGCATTGTCTTGATATTTGACCTGGACATCCTTGCCTTCTTGGGGCGAGGGGAGTTCGACGTGTGCCATTTCGCACTTTGCCTCTTCGTCTCCGGATCATATTCAAAGACCCAAATTTCGTCCCCGGTAATGACGTCATCAAGGAAAGCGGGGTTGTCTTCGCAGGTGTCCAAAAGTTGTTGGCAGGTTTCGACGCGCCTCGCTTTTTGATCGTCCGTTAGAACTTTTGGCACGAGCTTCGCGCACACCTTCCTCATTCCTAAAGACTCCGACACAATTTCGTGAACAGTGGTTTTCGTAATGTCTAATGTTTCGGAAATTAAACGGACACTTAGACGACGGTCAGTGCTCAACAAGTCACGCACACGTTTCACATTGTCGTCGGAACTGGAGGTTGATGGCCGTCTAGCGCGGTTCTCGTCGTTGACATCTTCCCGACCTTCTGCGAAGGCCTTGTGCCACCGGAAAATTTGCCTGTCCGAAAGACAATCGACGCCGAAAGCCTTCTTCAACATTGGAATGGTTTCCGCTGCACTCTTCTCCAGTTTCACACAAAACTTGATCGCCATCCGTTGCTCAAGCGAACGTTGCATTTTTTCTTGCACCGGGTCACTGTAACGACTCTCAAAGAACGAGTGATGCGACCGCTACAACGACCGGTAGCCAACTGACGCTTGTTGGATCTTGTTGCCAGATCCCCCCACCACAATCCCAGCACGTAAAGCGCGGGCTGGCGCGTACAGTCTCGGGAAAAAATTTACTGACATTACTTTCCGGACAAACCCTGTATGTAATGAAAGTTTTTGGAAAGTTGTAGGAAAATCGGCGATTACCACTTGGATAGTGTTACTTGTCAGTAACCGTTGAAATTCGATCATTATATTTATTACATTTCTTTGTTCAGTTTGCCAAATATTGGGGATTTCTCGAACACCCGATATATTATGTAATATTCTCTTAGTATATCTGGGAGATCGCACTAACCCTTAGCCCTTGGGTTATACAGCAGCCGCCACTGCTCTCGGCACTACCGCTCCAAGGGAAAAGGGGAGTAAAGTAATCCTCGGCCGCGTGGGCTCACGGTGACTGAGGTGGCGCCTAATTCGTGGTGACGTCCCGCATCCGCCGCTTCCACCCTAGCGTCGCGTCGCGCCCCTCGAAATGCGCCGTAACGCCGGCCGTCGTCGTCTCCCCGTCCGTTTTTTGGCGAAATTTCAGAAATAGCATATTACCTACGCTCGCAGGCGCAAGGACGCGCAGCCATTACTCAAACTAATGGCCCAATTAATTACAGTTAAATCGGAGAGTCCCCGTTTTAATTTGGTTGTCTCCCGGTTGCATCCCTATATTAATCTATTTATTGTCTAATGAGGAAGGAAGTTATTAGTATTAATTATTAATTGAGGTTTACTTTACTTTGCAGGTTCGATTTGATTACTATTTTGGGATAACTGTATTCATTTATCCCAAAATCATGTTATTCCAGTTATCAAATCGATCCGCAACGTTCAAAAATTAAAAAACAACTTTTCTCTTTAGAGTCAAGTAACTTCAAGTATAGTAAATACAAAACAAATATCGTTGCATGTCATTAATCACACCGTTTCTTGGAAGTAGTCATACTGTCATAAAAATTTCAGTAAACGAATACAATGTCCGTCATAAAGTTGGAACCATATAAGATTTTTTTTATTAATATTAAAGTTTGATAAAAACTTTTGGTGGCAATCACTTCCGCTAACTCTGGCAACTCTTAAAGATGTGATTTTCCAAAAAAAGTCGTTAGAAAATGGCTTAAATTGTTAATATTTCGAAAAATATCACTTAGAAATTATGTTCCTAATGGCATTTTACGCCTAAATGCCGATTTTGAACGAAACATTTTGGTATCCAAAAAAAATTGTATTTATGTAAGTTTTTGATTTACTCCCGTAACTAACTGATCTGTAAACATTTAAAACGCTTCAAAGCAGTATAGAGTCTGCCATTGCAATGGATACTGTGCTAATAATATTCGTAGGTAGCGTTGGTTTTGAAGATTATTGATATTCTTAATCGAAAAAAGGGTACTGTCTGGATTCTTTTCCAATTTCCAAAAAAATCACCCATTGTTTTTCAAATGTTTTTTTTTATTAAACTTTATTTTGTTAGTACAAAAATTGTTTTAATTACAATTTGGCTATCTTAACACGAAACTACTATTTACAAATAACAAACAATAAATAAATCACTTTAAACAAGAACTTAATATACAAAAAAAAAAAAAAATAGTGATAGCCATGGAATGCCGTTGCAAGCTGCATAAACCGTGCATCTCTGTGGGACGTCCTTCATTTTCCAAGCATTTTTCAGTTTGGCTGTTAAATTCCCTGACAGAATTTAATAAGAATTGTAGTGATTTTTTTTGGAAATTGGAAAATAATCCAGACAGTAGATACCTCTTTTTTTAGATTAAGAATATGAATAATCTTCAAAGTCAACGATACCTACGAATATGATTAGCACAGTATGCATTGTAATGTCAGACTTTATACTGCTTGATGTTTTCAGATCAGTTAGTTACGGAAGTGAATCAAAAACTTCGAAAATATATTTTTTTTTAGATATCAAAATCGGCATATAGACGTAAAATTTCATTAGGAACATAATTTCTTAGTGACATTTTTCTAAACATTAACAATTTAGGTAGGCCGTTTTCTAAAGATTTTTTTTTGAAAATTATAAATTTGACAGTTGCTAGATGTAGCTGTCAACTTTGAATTGGTGGATTTTAAGTTATTTTGGAAGCAGAAGTGACTGTCACCAAAAGTTTTTGTCAAACTCTAATATTAAAAGAAATTCCATATGATTCCAACTTTATGGGCGGACACTATATATATTTTTTTAATTTTAAATTTGGCGCTTATTAATCAGTTAACGACTCGTTCGACGATGGAAACAAAAATTTTAAAGCCGCCATTTTTTCCATTTTTTTGCGCGTTTCGAAGTGTAACTCAATTAAATAAAATAAACCAAAATGACTAAAATGGACCGTGTCGTCTGGAGATTGACACATTTACAAAATACCTTCTATAAATGGCAGAAAACATGGAATGTATCAGGTTCAAGCTTCATGCTTGTGTTACAGAACATGCGAAGATCATTCAGTCAGTTTTTTTTTATTTTCATCGAAAACAGTGCATTTTTTGCATTCCAAACAAGTATACATTTTCTGTAGAGAATTAAATTGCGCATCACACTATCTAGCCAAGATTGAAATTCCCCTTTTTCCGCCATTAGAAAAGTCCACCATTAACGCCATGTATGCATATACTGTTAAAAACGACTTTCGAGCCAGATAAAAAAATACGTGTTGGTTTATATTTGATGTAGTATCTGACATTAATTTTTGGTCGCATATTTTTGAATCACCCTGTATATTTTTTACTTCTCTGTAAGAACTCACTCGTCTCCCTGATTTAAAAAATACATATGTTTTAATGATATTTCATACATAATTTTACGAAATATTTAAACTTCTTAAGTTTATATTTAACCTTAATAAATTTAACATTTATATTGTGACTGTCGAACTCTAGAGTGTCATGAAAAAAAAACAATAACCATATATTGCATTTTGATCTCGATTTTAATGATTATAAATAAACTATTTTGTGTTATTTTCAAAGGTCTAAAGAAGTTTATTTATGTTTATTAGTAGGATTCGATTATGTTATATTCGATAAAATTAAAAATATTTCACTGTATTTATTGAGCTATGCTAATTTGGAACTGAAATTATTCTTCTGAAAGATTGGCCAGCCAGATCCCCAGACTAAATCCTTTGCCATAATAACTTGTGGGATTGAATCAATGAATCAATTATTTATGAAGAGAAAGTGGAACCGCACACGGCTCTAATCCAAAAGATCTTTAACGCTGCAGAGCAAATTACTAAGCCCTACTAAGCCCTACTAAGCCCAAGAAAAACAGCCCTACTAAGATAATTAAATCAACGAATGCAACGTTCGAAGTTCACCGATTTACAGGAAAAAAAGGATATTATTATTTTCAAATTAGGACAACTCAATAAATACAGAAAATAGGACACTGAACTAACTGAACTTGAAGGACTTTAACTTGTCCTGTGAACTTTTTTGCTTGAAATAATATCAGGAATGAGTTTCTTGAATAGCGAGAAAACAGTTGTGTATTATTTAGAATTAAAATCCACGAAATCAAAATCTACAATTTATTTAAGGTCGGACGTACAACGACTTAAACCAATACCCAGTATTCCCCTGGGTACTCACGAACTACGACTCCAAGGACCTAGATCTCAGTCAACCCAGCAACTACAGGGATCTATCCAAGCCAATAGGCGCACTCAACCCGAGCAGAAGGGCTTACTTCGAAGAAAGATATTCCACTTGGGAGCACGAGAGCATTCCACCCTTCCATTATGGGACTCATTATTCCACTTCAGCCTTCGTCTTCAATTGGCTGATAAGGATGGTAAGAAAAAAATCCCTAATTATTGCTGATATTTTAAAACATAATATTGGTTACTTTTTTATGAATGTCAATAAAATTGATTCACAACAAGTCAAAAAAAAAACGAAATCAAAGTTGGCCGAGCAAAAAAAAGACATATAACAAGTGAATAACGTGCTGCAGTTCTGCAGTATCCACAATATCCAGTATCCATTAATTTCTTCAATTTTATTAACAATGCATTGCTGAAGGTCTTCTATATCGACAACGGAAGTTTAAAAAAAAAAAATATTTTTTAAAATTCTTTTTTTTTTAAAAAAAAGATCTAGGGGGGAATATGGTCTGCGTTTTCAAACTAATTATTCGATCTTCGAAGAATTCGCCTATATAATTATTTGTTTCCATAGTATACGAGCTCCATATATAACTTGCAATTTGTTACCGTGCAACATTTGTGCAAAAGGTGTCAATATTTCTAAACGGTACTTCTCTGCATTCAGTGTTCCGTTAAAAAAAAAAATAGGTCCAACAATACTTCTTCTGCTGACAGCTGCCCACACTCCAATTTTTTGTGGGTGTATTGGGGTTTCAATATAAAAATGAGGATTGTCTGCACTCGAAAATCTCATATTCTGAGAGTTAACATAGCCCGAAAGATGGAACCAAGCTTCATCAGTAAAACAATCTTTTTCGAAGACAGCATCGTTATAGTTAAAATGGTGGTTAATAAACCATTGGCAGAACTGTAGTCGTAGAGGTTCACCCGCTCTGAGAATTTCATGTATGGATTGCAGACGATATGGATGGAGCTCCAAATCATTTTTCAAAATTCGTTGACACGTTGTATAGGGCAGATTCACTTGTGGGCTCAGATGGCTAATTGATGTTCCTGGATTAGCCGCGTCACTTGCCCAACCACTTCAACGTTTTCTTCTGCCCTTACCCTGGGTCTGCTTCCTTGTTCTTCCTTCACTTCACATCCTTGTTTCCGATTTATACTTCCAGTTGGCCGATACAATTTAGGAAACGATTTACTGGTCAACTAAAATGGTTTAAATGAATAACTGCGTCTGGAAAACTATCCTGAAGTCCTCATTTCAATTTCAAGTGAAACACGACTTTGTTCTTCATTAAATAAGAACTCCATTGTTTATTTTACAATTGTGACAACCACTTCCAAAGTTTGACAAAAAAGTTTTGCTTCGACACAGATTTGATTTTTTTGAAAGTCTCGTTATATGCAATAAAAGTAATACCTATGTCAACATCTAAACAAATGAAAACTAATGGAATTAAACGCACACAAGTGTATATCCCTTCAGGTATTGGATTCTACTGTGTAAAGTATTATCTGAGGAAATGGCTTATAAAGTTAATAGTAACACTTTCACATACCTATGTATGTATTATATTAACAATTGTTTTTCCTTTAGGAACCATTTACGACTATGTTCCTCGCTCTACAAGGCGGGAAATTCGATTACCCGAACAGACTCTTTTCCTCTGTCTCTCTGTCCTGGAAGAACTGCCAGAGAGACACGTCCGACGTGAAGGAACTCATCCCGGAATTCTACTTCCTTCCGGAGATGTTCGTCAATGCCAACAGATACCGTCTAGGGTTAAACGAGGACGGAAAACCCATAGGAGACGTCGAGTTACCTCCCTGGGCTAACTCCCCAGAGGAGTTCGTCAGGATCAACCGGATGGCTTTGGAATCCGAATTTGTGTCGTGCCAGCTGCATCAGTGGATCGACCTGATTTTTGGTTACAAACAGAGAGGACCGGAGGCCGTAAGGGCCACGAACTGCTTCTACTATTTGACGTACGAGGGAAGCGTCGACTTGGACTCTATCCACGATAAGCTGATGCGAGAGGCAATTGAGAACCAGATCAGGAATTTTGGACAAACTCCGTCTCAGTTATTGATGGAACCACATCCACCGAGGAGCTCTGCGATGCATTTGGTATGACTTTCCCAGTATGATTTTAAATGGCGCAGTTAACAAAATGTAAATCTAGGTCGAGGCTCTTGTTGGCTCTTATCGATTTTAACCCTTACGTGTCACCTGGGTCTGATGGTCTCCAGGCCTATTGTTTTCGTAAACATTTCTGTGATGTTTACTCAAAATAAACATCATGGCGCCATCTACTAATATTTAAATTTAACTATAGTTACAATGGAATATTGTTTTGGAGATTTTTGAGTATATCCAATAAATTTCAAAGCAAAATACTTGAAATTAGAAAAGTTATTAACAGTTTTCTAAACTGGAATTCAATGTCCCCCCTGTCATACTCGATATTAATTTGGTGACTGCATTTAAAGGTTCTCAATATCATAAAACATTTAAACTAAATTCAACACATAAATGATCCAATTTCTTTACCAGAAATTTCAAATATTACAATTTCATGTTAGTTCAGATAAAATTAAAAATGTTCAACGTACTCTCAACTTATTAATATATTGTATGTATTATTATATTATTATATGTCAATAACACAACATTTACAATATTCTATTGTTTCAGTCCCCCTATGATGTTCTCCAGCATTCCAGATGATGTTTGCATGACCATGAAATTTTTGTCGAACAGTCCGATTGTCCATATATCCGCCAACACTTATCCACAACTGCCAAACCCGTCTGTTGTGACCGTAACTATGCATCAGCAGTTTGCCGTTAACAGATGGAACTCTGCGTATGCAGCAGTTGCTCAGTCGCCCAGCTATGCAGACACGCCGCAAAATCAGGCTTCAAATTTACCGCTTTCGATGGATACAGTTTTATGTAAGTTGATGTAAAATGATATAAAGCATGAACTAAATATTTGGCACACTTTGATAACTCCTGAAATCCTTTTGAGCAGTCCAGTAGAGTATGTTAAACATATTTTTCATCAAGGTTAATCTTCTTAGATAACAAATCAATTTTGGAACATATTAGTCTTCTAACTATTACCATTTGCATACTGCAGGTAATTGAATTATAAATAAATGTAATATATAATTACAAAACTTTAAAAGCGACTCTCTTCAAAATACAATATCGTTGTAAATGAACTATGTAGGTACCTCAATAAGCATTCCATAATCATTTACCCTGAAATATCACCTGGCTTTTGGTGTTATTTTGCTGAAGTAGTTTCAGTAATATTTTTTCTTGCTTATAACTTTGTATATTACTTAAATATGTCTGTGCCTCGTTGTTCTACTATCCCTGAACTTAGTCTATTTCGTTATTTCTCTTAAAATTCGGAACCAAAAATTGAATGTTGTTATTTCCTGATACGTTTAGCTCAAACGAACAACAGCAGCACCCAGAATCAGATGCAAAGACGACACTTGGGCGACAATTTCAGCCAGAACCTGAAGATACGCTCCAACTGCTTCGTGACGACGGTGGACAGCAAGTTCCTCATCGCCTGCGGTTTCTGGGATAACAGCTTTAGAGTTTTTTCCACCGAAACAGCGAAAATCGTCCAGATCATCTTCGGCCATTACGGCGTCGTCACCTGCCTGTCGAGGTCTGAATGCAACATCACCTCCGACTGTTACATAGCTTCCGGTTCCGCTGATTGTACCGTTCTCTTGTGGCACTGGAACGCCAGAACGCAGACCATCGTCGGCGAGGGGGAAGTACCTACGCCTAGGGCCACCCTCACTGGCCACGAACAACCCGTTTCTAGTGTTGTAATATCAGCTGAACTGGGACTAGTTGTTTCAGGATCATACAGTAAGTATAAATTTTGATGTTAATAAATGTTTTCATAGTCAATGGATAAGGGTGTTTTGCTAGACTAAATAAATACTATTCTATATTGAGCCCAAAAACTGCAATCAATTGTATTCAAAATTGAATCAATATAATACATGTCAATTTCATACATTTTCTTCTACAGAAAACTTAATTATTTTTTTACTTGTCAATACGTAACATGTTCCTAAGACATATAGTCCAGGCTAGATAATTTATTTTTTGAAAAGAGTCCTGAATAAGGTTTCTCGGCGCGATAATTAGGTAAAAAATATTAGAAATTGATTGTGTATGTTTTGGATAAAATCGGTATGTAGGAACCTTAGTAAAAAAATCGATATCGATGTTTTTTTTTGCGGATAAGGGACGAAAAATAATGTTTTTCATAAAACAAAAAAATAGCACGTTGTAGCGCTTGAAAAAACAAAAAAAAATGAGTTGTTGGTGATCAAAATCGGTTCAGAAGTTTTTGCACAAAAAAAATAAAAACCGATGAAAAATGCCCATGTTTTGAAATCGAATTACAAGGGTTCTAATGGTCGCAGAAACTTCTGCTTTGGCTTAAATTGTAGCTTTTGGTCGTGCCCATCTGCAGTAAAAATTTGATGCAAAAATAATAAGAACTTTTTGCAGAAATCGAAAAAAACTAAAAAAAGGTCTTTTCGAAAAACGGCTTGAACAAGCCGAAAAATGGTCGTAGAGCATTTTTCCTGGCCTTAAATTACTCGTCATTAAATTCCCTACAAATCCATTATCGTGACTTGTGGGAGAGGTTCATTCAATGGGCTGAAAAACGCGTTTGAAAATCAAGCGTCACATTGCTTCGAGCGCTCGGGTAAACGAATGGACGCGTGGTGGGGGAAGCCTCTCCCTGTCTGCGTGGGAGAGGCTTTTGCCAGCGCGTCTACGTCCAGGAGAGGTTTCCCCACCACGCGTCCACTTCCCCTTCACTCGCTTACCCGAGCGCTCGAAGCAACGCGACGCCTAATTTTCAAACGCGTTTTTCAGCCGATTGAAAGAATCTCTCTCACAAGTCACGATAATGGATCTGTAGGGAATTTAATGGCGAGTAATTTAAGCCCAGGAAAATGCTCTGCGACCATTTTTCGGCTTGTTCAAGCCGTTTTTCGAAAAGACCTTTTTTATTTTTTTTCGATTTATGCCAAAAGTTCTTACTATTTTTGCATGAAATTTTTACTGCGCATAGGAACGAAAAAAAAAAGCAGAAGTTTCTGCGACCATTAGAATCCTTGTAATTCGATTTCAAAAAATGGGCATTTTTCATCGGTTTTTATTTTTTTTGTGCAAAAAACTTCTGAACCGATTTTGATCACCAACAACTCATTTTTTGTTTCGTTTTTTCAAGCGCTACAACGTGCTATTTTTTGTTTTACGAAAAAAAATTATTTTTCGTCCCTTAATCTGCAAAAAACCGGTTTTCGGCACTTTTATCGATTATTTTAATAAGGTTCCTACATACCGATTTGATCCAAAACATACACAATCACTTTATACTATTTTTTTACCTAATTATCGCGCCGAGAAACCTTATTCAGGACTCTTTTTAAAAAACTGAGCACTTTTCTGCTATATTGCCTGGATTAATATCGGTTGTACGGGAATTGAATATACGACCTAATATATCAGAGATTCCTTAACCCGAAAGAAAACTAATTTAGACCATCTTTAGGACATCTGCATTAAAACAAACAAGACCTCCCACTTCTAAGCTTCCTACTAACACAGTCATTTGAAAATTAATTCTTATTGGCTAAATCGCTCATCCGATCAACATTTTCCAAAAAATGAAAAATCGTCTGATTCAATTCACCTATTCCATACAAACAGTCGATAGCCATGCAAAAAGAAGAAAATGCATTTGATATTGTCAGGTGTTTGTACATTTTCAAACGCGCTGTTTTTAGTATAGTACTAAAAAATGTCAATTGTAGGCATATAACCATATTCCAAAAGTAGTCAAAACCGATCTCCGCATTATTAAAGAAGAAAATTGTTATATAAATAAATAAATAAATAAACATTTTACAAACTAAGATGTTTTTATAAACATAACTACTGTGATTGTACTCCGTTTCATTAGTTTCTACAGGAAATAATTAAAACATTCATAATTTCCTGGTGATTATAAGATGGTTGAAGAAACGCGCGCATTCGGTGTAGTACAGTTTTTCAATGTCGCGGAAAACGGTAGTTTTTATTTGATTTATTGTCGCAGGTTTTGAGTAATAGTAGAAAATAGACTCAAAACAAGTTAGATAACTGTTGGGCCCTCGAACATGAAACCGATCCCGGCGAATACAAGCGAAAAAAAGACAACAAAATAATTTATTGATTGTATTATATTTTTTTTGATACAAAATGAAGTGTATTTTGCAAAACAAGTGATTTTGTTTTTTGTAAATCTTCGAAAATTCACTAGATTGCTTATGGTTTGGGTTTCTCATATTTCATATTCTTGTTCCCTTGATGGGTGATAGGTAAAAACCGAGTTCATATTTGAATTCAACCACACAGACCACAGACACAAAAACCCAAAAAAATATCTGGGAGCCACAAATAATTTCAAAATTCAGAACAATGTAATACTTGTCCACCTTCTCAGAAATTAATTTTAATTACAATAAAGGTTTGCTGATAAGTCGCCAATGTATTAAAAAATTATCGCAGAAGCTGCTGCTACAAACAATGGCTAACAATTTATATAAATTGCAGATGGCCCGGTACTGGTACACACAACATTCGGAGACCTGCTCAGATCTCTTGACCCACCAAATGGTTTCAATTCACCGGAAAACATCGCAATGTCCCGGGAAGGCGTCATAGTCGTAAACTACGAAAAAAGGAAACATCGCCGCGTTCACGATCAACGGGAAACGTCTAAGACATGAATCCCACAATGACAACTTACAGGTAATACATAATTCAATCAGTTGGCGGCTGTTCTAATCTGACATGATCGTATTTTTGTAAGGAGGTATGGGACGCACACCACATTTTAGGGGGTGATTACTAGACCTAAGAAAAAGGCTATAATGGCAGACACTTACGATTTTTTTTTTCAAAAAATGTCGGCCTCCGCAGATCTTGGAAACGACTTTCGAATATAATAAAATATTTCAGAATTTTTTTTTCAGAATTACTTATCAAGTTAATACAAAAACTTTTTATTCTTGTGATCTTTGCAAAATTTTCATTTTGCATAAAGATAAACTATTGCAAAATCTCAAAGACGAAGTGTTGGGATGAAATAAAAATTCAAATTACCATAATTTCCGATAATTTCTACAGATTTCAAAATTTCGAGAAAATTACAAGTATAAAAAGACATTAGTTGGTGATTATGAAAAAAAAAATTGCAAGCCATTGCCAAGATCTTCTGACAAAACAAATTCCACTGGCCACCAATAATACGTTCTATTCAGGAAAAATAAATACTTTCCCTATCTTCCTGAAAAATTAAAATATTATGACCAATAACGTCATCATTTCATAAAAAAATAAGATTAACTATATCTATTTTGTTAATGTTAAGGATAAAAATCTGGTTTATCAATTTCAAAAATTAATAACCTTAAGCTAACACCACTTTATGTCAATTTTGCTAATTATTCTTTATTTCAGTGCCTATTACTTAGTCGGGATGGTGAATATTTAATGACCGGAGGTGACAAGGGCATCGTCGAAGTTTGGAGAACGTTCAATTTAGCTTTGTTATATGCCTTTCCAGCGTGTGATAGTAGCGTTAGGTCTCTTGCGTTATCACATGATCAAAAGTAAGTGACTATTACTTATACCCTATACCTCACAGTTAGTCCTACAAAATGCTCTTATATTGCTTGCTCTAACAAAATTCTTGTTATAATATTTTTAATTGTTTTTGCCATCTTTTTAATTATATTCTAAATGACTGGCTTATGACCAAGAAAGACATCCAAAAACACAAATCTCGCTATTGAAGAGAGATGGAAATAAGGGTTATGTCGAAACTAGAGCAAAATTTTATTATTACATTTGTAAAATAATACACATGCTGTAACAGCTTTGACTATTAAATAAGGTTATAAATTCGAGATGGAATAGAAGGTCTATTCCATATACATAGGTATTTTTTGGCTCAGCCAACTTTGACGATGTTTTTTTTTTGGATGCCTCGTTATTTAAATTAATTAAAAAAAAATCGGAATCAATGATTTTTTATATCAGAAATTTTAATCAAGAGTAAAAAATATTGGGATCCACCCTTTACTTCTTTAACCCAGGATTACTTTTTTTTCATTGTTCATGAACTATGACAGAGATTAAATTTTATCCTAATTCTAAAATACAGTGAAAAAGTGTGAGATAGGAACTGCATTATTAGAGGATTGCTGAATGAATGGTGACCAATTTAACTGAATTTAATATTTTACTAATGCAGCAAGCCTTCCTTAGAAGTCACCTTCATCACCTGTTCTTGTCAACACTTGACCTAAGTTTAAATTTATATCATTGTATTGTGTGCATAAGGTGCTGACAGTTAAAACTGACTTGTTCTTAGTCCTTATATCAATTGGATATTGATAGAATGTGCCTTTGTTTAAAACATTCATGTAAGTTTTGCACACATGTGCGTAACAGGAAAATATTTTCAAGTGACCCATAAATTATTTTTTTTCTACTTATTAAGGTAAATTCCCTGGCATATGATAGTCATACAGCGTGCCCCAAATTATGTGAACAATCTCTCAGGAGCATAAAGTTTGGATCAAAACAACACTATGTGTATGTTCATTTAACCCTTTTCGATAGGACAGACCCATATCAAGATATTCCACCTTTAACATAGGGTGGTAAATGCAGTTTGTCAAAAATTACTATTGTACTACTTGACTTAACTTAATAAAATTAGGCATATAGACTTACTAAATGGAACCCTTTAAGGTGTTGTAAGAATTGTGTTAATATCCAGTTTCAGAGACGCGAAATATACTACCTACCCTATTTGTAACCCCACCTAAAGATTTTTTTCTACCTTTTTTTATAACAACTGTTTCGATTTCTCAGACCGGAATAAGAAAAAAGGTGCTCTATTGAACTTCGACAAAATGTATTATTTTTGAGGAGAAAGCAATTTACGTTGAACTTGATGTTGGACAAATGTATTTGAATTGCGCACAAAGAGGGAAAAATTTAATAGACATAAGTACATATTGTTTAAAATCAAGTCATTCTTTTTTTACAATATTTAAGTCATCTGTGTTGGTTAAGTGTTAAAGTAATTAATTTTCAATAGAAAATAAAATTAAATAGACAGTAAAATAAATCTCTTCTCTAACATCATATTTCACAAAAATTGAATTCTCCTCAAGAACGGTAAAATTAGGTATATTACATAAAGGAACCCCCTGTACGTGTAATATTTTCTAATAGACATAATATCTATAATAATAGTTACATACATAATTTGTACTTCTAAAAGCAAATTTTAGCCCCAACTTACTATGAACGCTGAGATGGATCATCCTAATACTGGCACTATTTTTTTAGATTCTTGCTAGCAGGTCTAGCGCTCGGATCTATAGTCATTTTCCACATTGATTTCAACAGATGGCATCACGAATTCCAACAGCGTTATTAGAAACCACTTCGAAGGGGATGCATTTCGTATTTGCTTGTTTAATATTAACTAGTACTTAATTATGCATTGTACTTAATTGTTCATATATTATGGTTTTTAATGGTGTTTTTACGTTTAACATTTTAAAGTTACTGACTTAACATTTTCGTTGTGCAATAATTTTCTCTTAGGCAAATATACCCACGTTGATTTTGTCCATTTTTACCTTACCGGGTAACTGTAGATAAGACGAGTTTTATTTAGTGAAATATTTTAATCTTATCAATTTTAATATTACTCTAATGTTTAATCTTCTGGGATAGTGTATATTATTATTAAATATTGTTTTATGTAGCTTATAATTAAATGTAAGGGTTTGGCGCTGGCTCCTATGTAATCAGCTGGAATACTGGGCAGCAAAGCATTTATTTACGTGTACAAACACTGGACGTTTATATTTTGAAAATAATTTTGTTAATTACCACCTATACAAAATAAACTTTTTTGTTAGGAGATTCATATACGGGGTGGGTCACATCTAATGGTACATAGTGTAATAGCAGATTCCTGAAGTCAAAACGATTATCCAAACTTAACTTAATGCAATAAAATTGTTCCTGACACGGGGTGTCACATTTCTCTACAATTTCTGAATAAATAGAGATAATGGCACGAAATTAAAGTGTTTTTTTTTTAGGTGAGAAATTAAAATTCGTTCATAGTTTGGATATCACTGCCCGCACAGAAAACCTCCCCCCAAAAAAACTCCTCCAAAAAAATATTTTTCTTTCCCTTTAAAATTCCCTTTTCCTGGTCTCCCCCCCCCTTTCCCCCCCCCCCCCAAAAATGGGAAAAGTTCCCCAAAACCCCAGGAAATAAACCCAATAAAACCAAAATAACCCCAAATTAATTAAAAAATTCCAATCCCTACTTTTTTCCCTTTCCCCCATCTTTTTCTTTTTTTCCCCCCAAAAATTTATTTTTTTTTCTCTTATTCCCCTAAAACCCCTCCCCCGTTTTTTTAAAATCAAAAAAATTTCCCCCTTTTTTTTATTTAAAAAAAAAAAATAAAATTCTTTTTTTTTTTTTGTTTTTTGTTTTTTACTAATAGCGGACGTCACTTAAGATTCATCGCACTTCTTTAAAATGGCATAACTTTTTGCTGGCTTAGGATATAGACATAATTAGATTAGCAAGGGATATTTTTTACATAAAAAATGTTATTATAAGTGCTATTGATTTGGCCGTACAGTAGAAACTCGAATATCCGAACCTCAATATTTCACTTATATTTATAAGGTTCTATAGAATATCTATAGAATTATATAGTTCTATCTTATAAGAATTATAAGGTTCTATGTTTTATCGGTTTCAGACTTATACATATTACAAGGTCCTATGTAAACTTAGAACTTTTGGTAACATCGCTAGTCTAACGACACCTTCAAAGAGGGAGGCTTCAAAGAAGCGTATATTGTTCTTCTTGTAACATAATCTTCTGCCACCAAAAACTTTAAATGCATTTATTTCAAAACTGTTTCTGTGTAACATAGAACCTTGTAATTCTGAGGCAGCGATTTATCAAAAACCTCAATTATCTAAACACTCAGTTCACTAATTTTAAAATAAGTGACTTTTTCAGACCTTTAAACTACTAAATTTTATTGTTTTTCAACATGCGTTATGAATATATATCTTACTGCATAATACACTGTATACTTTTTTATACAAAGCGTTTTTACCCCAAATATGCTCCCTGTGTAAAGCCCCCCCCCCTCCAAAAAGTCCCTTCGGGGGCCCAACCCTTTTTCAAACAGCGGCCCGGGAAAAACCCCCCGGCCCCCCTCCCCCCCCCCCCCCCTTCCACATAGAATTTTTTTAGCTGGTAATATTTGTATACCAGTCAATACGGACCAACGCGGTATATGTATTTGAAAATCATATTCTCGATTATCCGGATTTGTGGTTAGAGGAACAACCCTTGTCCCCAATTAGTTTTAATAGTCGAGTTTCTACTACAATTATAAAAATGCTCAACTCATTCAATGGAAGAATAACAAGACAATCTTCGACGTCAGCGAGTTATTTGGATATATACAGAATGGGCAAGATTCTTTCAACTTTGATTATCTCGGAAACGATAAACCTTGACGACCTCAACCAGGTATACCATTTTATGTAAAAAAGTTGAAGAATCGATTTTTCTAATGGATATACTACTACGTACAAAAAGTACCCGGAAATTGTAAAAAGCGCATAAATTGTTTAAATCTATTTATCAAAATTTATTTTGTCCCCTCAAAGTAGGTTCCATCGAGTGCGTTACATCTATGCCAACGTTTCACCCAATCCTCCATACACCGCTCATAGGCCGCCAAAAGTATCGCCTTCAGCTCCTTCAGCGAATTTTGTTTGATGGCCTCTATCCTTTCAAAGCGGAGACCCGGTAGTGGCAATTTTAGTATTGGAAAAAGAAATCACACGGAGCCATTTCCGGTGAATACGGTGGTTTATCGTTCGTATTTATTGAGTTTTTGGCCTTATATTCGATTACAATCGTCGCTCGATGAGATGGCGCGTTGTCGTCGTGCAAAATCCAAGAATTTTCCTTCCACAATTCCGGCCGTTTCCGACGGATACTTTCACGCAAATGCCTCAAAATGCCGAGATAATACTCCTTATTAACCGTCTATCCTTCCAGAAGGAATTCGAAATGTACCTTCACTTTCAACTGACTTTGACACGGTGTTTTCGGTTTCGGCTCATCATCATAGCACCATTCGCCAAGATTGACGACTTGTCTGGATGTCGTACTCGTAGATCTATGTTTCGTCTCCAGTTATGATCATCGGCTCTGTAAACCATGTCAAGAGCAACCTGCTTCCGATGCTCTTTTTGAAGAACATTCAGCTCTTTCGGAACCAGTCTCGCAGGGACACGTTTTCTGACCAAAATATCTCTCAAAATACCATGAGCTGCCATTGTCGATATGTCACACTCTTGAACCAACTCTCTAACACTCGTGGCGATTTTCAAGCAGTAATGTTTTGATTTTGTCGATGTTATCGGCTGTCGTAGAGGTCAATGGCTGACCGGAGCGAGGCAAATCTTCAGCGATTTCACGGCCCGCTTTGAAATCCTTATACCACTCAGAATCCTGTGTTTTGGACATACGCGAATCACCAAAGGCCTGATTTAACATTTTCAATGAATCGGCACACGAAATTTCGTTTGCGGCATAAAATTTTAAACAAACGCGTTGTTTTACTATTTTTTCCATTGTACAATTCGCCGAGCATACTTGAGTTCGTCTATTACTAACAGCTGCTGTAAACACATTAAGTGACAGATCGCGCTCTAAACGGGCTTGGTAATTAAGGAAGGGGCTACCAACCTGAAGAAAAAAACATTTTTCCCAATTCTTTTTAAGCGGTTCATTTTCCAAAGGTTCATAAGTCCAAATTTTCGGGTACTTTTTGTACGAAACTAAACTGCAAAAAAAGTTATGCCATTTTGAAGAAGCTTTAGGTAGGGCCCTTTGTTAGCGATATCAAAATTGTGAACGAATTTTAATTTCCCGAATAAAAAACCCTAATTTCTGATTTGGCCATTATCCCAAATTAGTGGGAAATTATAGAGAAAAATTTAAAACTCTAACACCCTACATCTTGATATAATCAGGTAAATTTAGGTAAATTACATTATTTTGAACTGTTGACTGTCTACCCTGTATCATGGTCTACCCTGTAAGTATGTAATTTATATTCTGACAGTTGCCATAAAAAGTGATGGTTTTTCAGTGGATTTTGTTTTGCTGTATTTCCCATTTCCCATTGAAATTCCAGCGTTGATTTTACATTTGGGCGAGTGCCGTCAAGGTAAAAGTCAATCTTATGCTGGCTTCTTTGATTATGTAAGTTTAAGCACTGTAGTGTTGCTTACGGCTTGCACATCCAACGCCAGCAATTGTTAAGGCCATTCGGCGCACTTTTTTCGACGCGGTATGTGCGGCGTCGACATGGCGCTGCACATACGGCGTTCTAAAAACATTCCCTCCAGCAAATGTATTATAATATATTGCAAATCTGTCCAGAAAAATCAAACTTATTGTATATAAGTAAGATTGTTTTCCTTTTTTATGAGGCGCTATTAAGTGATGTGTATTGAAATAACTAAGTACTTATTATTTTATTACTTACGGAAAACTTGTACTTAACTGTAAGAAATACTGTATGTTTGATGTTAGCAATAATGTTACATTCATGATTTGTATACACGATAAAAATATAAAATAAATGTGTTTTGTTCAAACACTGGTACCTCTTAGTTTTAGGTTAGCCGTTAATTCAGTTCTCGATAAAAAAAAAAAAAACTAATTCTGCAACTTCAGTTGCAATTAATTTATCAATAACAAATGCAAATGGGTTAGTGTTTTGACATTTGAACACAGGTTTTCTTGCCAACAAAATTTCAGATAAATTTTGTTCTATACCAGAAAAAATGGTTATAAAAAAGTTTTTTAATTTTTTTTATACTACACATTTTTAGACAAAATTACGATTTAATATACAACAATATTTCAGACATGAATTTTTTTATGAAACGTAATCCAAATCTTAGTAACAAACTTTTTCACATACTTCATTTACCAACTTAACTAAATTGAGAAGATGATAATTTGGACTACTGCAAAATACACTTTATAACCATTTTAAATCAATGGGCAAACCACTTTTACAGAAACCTTGCATAATAACTTCCATCAGTATTTATGTTTGCCAACGATCACATTAGCCAATATCTATAGGTTAGCTTAATTGTGAAACCTTGGCAGATTGTTTTCATAGAGGAGAACCGGGTTATAGAAAACAGTATCTCCATATCTTGAAAACGACGCACCCCTGTGATGCATTTAATTACTAAGTCTACCAGATAACAAAAAATTTAACCCCTAAAAATTCATATTAAACTATTTCCTCAATTATGAAAAATTTAGCATTGTTCACAACACTGAAGAAGCTTTTAACATTAAGTCATGGGCAAACCACTTACAGACCTGCTCTACTGCCAACGATCACTTGCCAATTTTATGGTTAGCTAACTTTTAAAACGCATTGTTCATAGGACCAAAACATCCCGTATTGCATTTAATTAATCTACTGTCTACCAGATATAGCATCATTCTGATTTTAAACAGACATATTCCATTTAACCCCGCCTATTCCATATTATACGATTCTCCTCTATTAGTATATTTAGTCATTGTCTCACAACACTGACTAATGAAGCAAGGAGAGCCCATATTGTTAAAAAGCCTTCAGGGCAATCTTGTGTCAACTGATAATGAACTCAGTAAATGGCTAAAATATAGTACATGAAAATGTCCTACCTTACTGTTACTGCCACATCAATGGATTCCTTCCTGTTGTTTGAACTACACTAACCTTATAAACACGTTACCACCTGTAAGAAATTAGACAGTAATGCTGATTTAGTAACCAATAAGTTATAAACCGTATTCAGAACTAGGTATGTACCTTCCATGTTATGTATATAGCAAAAAAAGTAGATGTGTATAGTATATAATGTACCAGGTAATTGATTGAAAATTGACCTTTGACATTCCCCTCTCTTTTGATAAATTTTTGCACTGAAAATGAAGCTATTGGGTTTTTATATATTTTTATATAGTAGATATTAGTTGTACAGAATATTAAAAACCACGTGTCAGTGACAATTGACCCGAATTTTTAAATGGAACACCCTCTAGGTGTTTCCAAAACCGAACTCTTCTATTTTTTCCTCGACTTTTTCCGAATACTGAAAATTAAAACTTTGTGGGGTTTTCTTGTTTTGGAAACATATACACTTGAAAATGTGTCGTATATGCTCAGGTATATGCCTATATGACTATTACAAGTGGGTACTTGCTATATCCAAGTTTTCAAGTTAATCTCATAAACTATCAGAGAAACACCGCTCACAAAAAATTGGGAGACTCATTTTGGAAAAAATATGCATTGTGTAAATTGTCACTGACATGTGAGTTTTAAACACTCTCTACAACTCATTAGTTGTACAAGTTAAATATAATATTCAATATTTAAAAAATATATAAATAATACAATAGCCTCATTTTTGAGCATATATTAATGAATATATAGGGGGTCAATTCTCAATCAATCACCGTCCATGGAAGAACTTTTCTCATGATCCAGTTGAAATGACAAATACCTACTAACTACATGTACTGCCTAGATCTCTTCATTCTATGCTTTTACTTCTACATGTATCTACAATAAACTTCTCATAGGTACATTTCACAGTGTTAAAATATTTTTTAAGACTAGGAAATGTACATGCATACATAGGTATCATAACGGATTTCTAATAGACTTTCTAGTAGACTTTAAAAAAAGTACACATCTACAAACCTAAATCTACACAAAAATTAAAATGTGTAATAAAGTTAAGAAATTTAAAATTTCGTTGCCTACATATAAGTGTGGATAAGATAAATCAAATCCACATATTTTTTTTTAAAGTGCTCTTTCCAGTTCCCGCATAAAAAATAAGAGTTTTCATTTAAAAACATATATGGATGATGTCATAGCCTTTTGGCAAGTTGGCAAAAAAAAATTCAAGATCCTCGTCAAAAAATGGCAATTCATGTCTATGTACCTATCTTTTGACGTGTCTGAACGCTTTTTAAGAAAAATCGTTTTATCGATTTTTTCCACTACTTTACAAAACCACTGTTAAAAGCGTTGTTACCTACATACAAACCTAGTTATGTAGATAAATACTTTCAACTGCCTCATCTGTGAGGAGGGTGAAGCAATACTAAGTCACACATGAAATAATAAAGTACACTACAAACATTTACATTATTTATTTAGGAATCATATTAAGAATATTATGAATAGATCTACAAGGTAAAATTTTTTTTTTCATTTAATGTTTTTTTTTTATAAATTCACAAAGGTGTTTTTGACTCATTCAGATGATCTGAACAGAGTATTATTTTAGATAATTAGATATTTTAGTTGCCTTTCTATAGGTTTGTACAAATTACTGTTTGTCTACATATTTTAGAATATTTAATATTAAGAATGATTTACTTACAGATCATTGCTGAAATATTCTTAGCATCATCCAACTCTTAATTTTAATTTTCCATACTTTATGAAAATAGTAAATAACTTGTATGGCAAGAATCCTAATTTATACATACCTATGTATGTACATGTATACATAAATTATAATAAAGACCTATATTTATAACAATATGAATGCCAATGATATAAGATATTGTTTGAAGTTAACTTGTAATTTTGATATTTTGGCATTGTTTAGTCACTATAGAATTGGCACTATAGAATTGGCCATGGTCCATTCTTGGTCAGCAAGATATCATATCTACATGTCCTACAACATACATACATACATACATACATAGGTACTTTTAAAAGGTAATCTGTACTACATGTAATGTATATTTGAGGTAGGTATATTAAACAACCTATTGGAAGATACTAGGTACAGATACATGTTTACAGACAAACATAGAAAATTGAATAAAAGAAAACTTTACCAACCTTTTTAACTATCTGCAAAATGGATGTTTCACGTTTTTTAATAGTCACGCACTAAACTAGAACTGAAGCACAGAAGAGATCGCCGAAATACAAATTGTTTTTATGTATTTACATGAATGTTCACAGCCAACTGTAAAGAACCTAAAAAGCACTACCTGCGCGTAGGTATACAATAGTTTTGAACAGATTTTCACTAAAACTTTTAAAACTGCACACAAATACAATTATTTAACCACAACTTACCAACCACAACCTTTACTATGTACTGTAATTATTAGGTACGATAAATTCCCGGTTCATCACAGTACCAACGAACAAACTCATAAATTCCTATGTATGTACATATGTAGGTACTCGTACATATGTACTTACGTACAAGTCTGGGTATTAGGTATCAGAAATATACCTAACCTATTCGTGTGTACCTAACTTAACTATAAACGATTAAATAATTTCGATCAAGTTATTATTTACTGTCTACTAATGAAATAGTAGCTGCCACATTTATTCAAAAATAGGTACGGTTTAATTAAATAAAGTACTGAAAGTCAACTAACAAATAAGAACCTAGAAAGATACCATGACGTTATCGTTCGAATGGTTTGTGACTAAATTCATTTACATATGTACATAAGTACAAACGCCTGTGCCGGTTGTGAATAGTTGGTGGTGTTTTAACGTAATAATTTTGTGGTATTTTGTGACAATATATGACAAAAGTTTTAGTGTAATATATTTCGGAATATTTACTGTGTTACTGCGAATTGCAGCTGGCAAGGTGTATTTACACACATAGAATCTGTCAAAATGAGTAAAAGAAAAGGTAAGTGCTCTTCACAACTAGATTCGTAGCGTAGATACATACATACATACATACATACATACATAATATGTAGCACCCTAGCCAATCCTTGCCTTATCACCTCGCCTTAAGTACGCGAAATTTTGTAAGTAATTTTTAACGCAAAATTCATTTTATTATTTAACTGGATGAATCGGTACACAAGATTGAACTATGTAGGTATATGTATACCACACATATGGACATATGTACATATGTCACTAGGTGTTTTATGGCCATAGAGACATATGTAGGCAGTAAGGCAGTTTCAAATATGTTTAAGAACTACTACTACAGTTAATAGATTTAGAAAACAGCGGGTCACAACTCTGTTTTAACAAAAAACCAGGAGCAGTTTCTAATTTAATCTTAAAAAAATCGAGAAAAAGCACTACGACGGTGATTGGTAAAATAATAGTATACGTACAACTGTATACTATTATTTTTGCATCATATATACTATAATGTTTGTGTTCAACCCGGGTTCGTTTTAGTGTGAAAATTTAACTCGCACTTTTAAAACACAATTTATTTAACTTGGTTAAAAAATATATGTATTGTGTTTACAATACATATATTTTTGAACTAATCTGTTTCTACAAGTATTCAGGTACCTATTGTATTCTGCTTTTATTGGTCTGTTTCATAAACTATTCGCCGAATTATAATTCCGCGAAAGGCGTTGCGAAAAACGGCTAAATACACACCATATGAGTTCCTTAATCTTAGTAGGTCCTAAGGTAAGATTAGGTCTGTATGAGTGATTATGGTAGTGGCGGCCGGTGGAATTTGATATGCTCGTATTTCCGTAAGGAGGCACGGGACCTACACCATATTTTAGACGGTGGTTACTAGACCTAAGTGTTAGAAGGTGATAATGGCAAAAAAATTTCGGGGAAAACTTGCGATTTTTTCGTTATTTATTTAACTGAAAAAAGTGCTTTAGATATATTATTTAAGGGACACTATATCTATTTACTTATTGAGGGACACTGTTGCTGAATATCCTTTACAAGTTCAAGAAGCTAGTCGAGGGGTAGCCGTAGGGGTAGCACAGAGTGCTCTCTTGATACCTATGTAAGTTGGATCAGGAGCCCGTAAATATTTAGCTTTATTAAGCCAAACCCGACTCAATGCAATTCTATACGTAATTCCTCATGGACAGAAATTAATAGCTTTATGCTGTCAGCACCCAATCATCTTCAGTTACATTAACTGGTGACATTGAATGGTCCCACAGAGTATTCTACAGAAATCAGGTTTTGTGTTGGCTCCGAAGTAAAAAAAGTTTTACAAAAACCAAATACGTAATAGGGAATGGAGACTACGGTAAAGTGATTATATTTTGACTCGTGTTCACTGAAATTCCTTGTGATGTGTTAATCAAAGCCACAGATATATGTATCTGCCGTATAATAATTTTTTTCACTACATATTCAACAATTTCTAAAACCCACAGGAACACTCCGACTGATTAATGTGGGTACATTTAGGTAATTTTTTTTAGGTACCTATCGGCTTTCAATAAGCCATAACCTCTTATTTACATATTTATCTGCATGAGTTACAAAAAATATTGAAAGTGTTAAGTGCTTTAATTTTGATTGGTATAATATTTTTTATTAATTAAAAATGTAATGTAAATTTTAAATAAAAGTAGTTAATGTTGTTATATTGGTTAAATATAATGAGTTTAATGACTAATGGCTAAGGTAAGCATAATACTTTAAGCATTAATAGACGAAAATTAAAAAAAATAATTTTGAATTATGATTGAATTTGTTTAAGCTTGTATTTAACGCTGATTGGACGAATTCGTCCTTCAGATTGAAATGCACCAATGAGTGTACTGGATTCATGGAAATTCGTGTAAACAATGTTAATAGCAAAAGGAATGGACCAACTGATTAGTTTAATATTATCTTTGTATAAAACTATAAAAGAGAAAATGATATGAACGAGCATCACAGAAATATTTTTCATAACTATCGCTATCTCGTATTACAAAGAGAACCATCTGCTACGTGACCAACTTCTGTGTGTTCGAAGCGCTATCTTGAGTTGACGACGATTATCACTTTTGGACAGACAAACAGAAAAAACTGCAGGGGTGGTAAAAATATATAATAACGGTTTTCGCGTTATATCGAGATATTTTATTACGTATTTAATACAATGGATATTTGCAAGTTTAACACAACATCGTAAATCTGGAGAGCCATCAATATATTCAAGTATAGAAACAAGACATACCATCTCGAAAACAGTTTTTTTTTTTCAATTTCATTTCACTCAGTTATTTTCTTATACTTCAAACAGAAGCCCTGAGCAGTAAATAGGTTAGGGAATTTCATTTTCATTAATGGGAACCCTTTACAAAAATCTGTACTTCCATTGTAAGTGGGTTTACTCTATGTACATATATTATCACATTAAGACCTACCGCACACGACAGACAGTCGGTCACCGACTATTTTGTTGAAAGACGCCGCAGACCGACCGACAGTACAGATAGTCGGTGACGCGTTTAGACAGACCATGGACGGGGGGCGATGGATGTGCAAAGATTAATGTACGTCAGTGGCGGCTGGTGATAAAGGGCACAGGGGCACGTGCCCAGCCCAAATTTCAATTGAAAATATTTCTTTTGTGTTAATTTACTATAAATTACTGTTACAATAATATCAATTAATGGTATACGACAAACTATTCATATTCTAATTATTATTCCTTTTATACCACAAATAATGATTTTTATCACATATATGTGACAGACTATCGATCGAGCACCGAGCCACCGTAGTCTGAATTCGCATCGAGCCACCGTAGTCGCATTTCGCGCGCGTGGGCTAGGGCACACAGTATCCCAGCCCTCGTTTTTAATCGGGCTTTTTCGGTGACTGGTAAGTTTGGCGACTATTGCAGACAAAACGTCCGTCTTTAAATCGGTCGAAAATCAGCTGAACGGGTCACACTTGTTGAGTGACCGTTTTTAGTTTTATTGTTTATTTTCTTCGCTGAGAAGTGTGTTTTTACTCTTTTTTGATTTGTGAAACGTTTCAAAATGAATTCGGTGGACTTTTTTATTTAATAAAGATATTACATACGAGATCCGAACGGAAATTAAACGGTTAGGAAGGCCGATACCCGATTTGATTATTTCCAAAAGAGACGTAGGAAAATCGCGAAATTATTCACGAAATTTTAATAGTAGTGTCTACGACAGATTTAAGTGGTTATGTGTCCTAAAACAAACAAACTGTTTTGTTTTGTTTGTTTAGTGATGGGTGGCAACCAAAGTGCATGGAGTCAAGAATGGCTGAGTGATTTAAAACATTTAAATGAACGAGCTAAGAAACATGCTAGCTACAATGAAAAATATTTACATGACATCTTAGATTTTAGTGTGTTGAGAAAGGTAGACATAAGGCCACAGCTTGACAGTGTTTATCGTGAAAATATAAGACGTCACAATGAAAATGTGGATAAAAACAGACATATTTTAAACCAAATAATTAATTGTATTAAATTTTGTGAAACAAATCCGGGACTTTAATGAAAAGGCGATTAACATTTTTGTGAACAATAAGGACAGGCGAGCTGATTTCCTCTACAAATAACGGTAAGATACCTATATCAAATTTTTTTCACATGTTGCCACCCATTATTTTAATACATTTAAGCCCTCAATATTCATGACTAAATATTATTTCAAAAAGCTACCAAATCCCAAAAATTATTCTTGTGAAAGTCTATATTTTTGTATAAAACAATTTTTCATTGAAATTCTGTTGTTCAAGTGTCAGTAAAACGCATGACCTTGAAAATTTTAAAAATTTTCGCCTGCGGCGCCATTGATAGCTAATAAGTAATCCTACTGACACACCCTGTGCCTACCCATGTAACACACCCACGAGCCGCCACTGATGTACGTTACAATATTAGTAAAACGTAGAAAAAGAAGATATAGTATTTTTTTACGATGTTTTATTTACCCACTTACCTACTAGTTAAAGTTTATTGCAATGAAAGTTTCATATACTATTTGATGATCTTATATCCATCTCCAGATTGTGACTATGTGGTACGCTACTGACCACGCATTGTATTTCGCCTAGCGCCGACTAAATTGTAGTTCATGTGCGTTACCTCATAAGAATGCATTTGTTCCATTTTTTACCGATTAATCACAGACAATCGATGTTTCAACTTTTTAGTCGGGCCTTCTTTTTAGTCTGTCGTCTGCGGTGTCTCATTTAAACGTATACGTTGCATTCATACAGACAAAATTGTAGGTGACCGATAGTCGGTGGGCCTATGGCCCACCGCAGACGTTTAAATGAGACAACGCAGACGACAGACTAAAAAAAACGGCCCTACTAAAAAGTTGGATTGGTCTGCGGTGTCTTCCTTCAAAATAGTCGGTGACCGACTGTCTGTCGTGTGCGGTGGGTGTAAAAGTAATTGAATCTGGAGACGAATAAGTATACTGTATTGTAATCTATTTATTTTAACGTATTTACAAATAATTTACTTAGACGGTAGGTACATCAGAATTGAATTCAGTTGGAGAATACCCTAGGCGTTGCGATATTTATCCATTATTGTAATTAATCTGTCGTATAGCAGTTTTTTGGCATCGGTTGCCCATATGAAGTCCATATGGTTAAAATTCTTAAATGGCACTGGGAATATCCCGATTGGATGTGGTAACTTCTTTGCTACATAGTCAATATCCTACAAACATATTTTGGGATTAAAGACTGGGATGACTGGGATAAACGTTGGGATTTTATCAATCGTACTCTTACCTTTCTGGTAACTAGCGAATCTCCTTCTCCATAATGCAGCGAAATAGGATGCGTGACAGCAGACATGTTGTAGGAGGGCGGAATTACGTCATTGTACTTTTGTAAATTCGCAGACGGGTTGTTATAATCGAGCGGAGCAAAATTACCTGGAATTGATAAGGAACATTAACCTGACTAAAATGTAATCTGATGTATAAAATCAATAATAAATAAAAAAATAAATGAAAAATACGGCATTCTTCCAAACACGGTTTTTACCGAATAGAGTCGTTTTGACAAACTTATCATTTCTCTTTCTTGGTCACTCGCACGTCAAAAGTTACAGATCCGGACTTCGATCTCCTTAGATCTTGTCAGCGTGACATACGTGTGGCTATGAAATAACCGAACTGCTGTTAGTAGCAACTTTTTCGCCTTCAGTGTATGGGAGTAGGGGGGGACCTTGGCGATCTCTACACCTCTCCATACGAGTTTTCTATAGTTGAAAGCAGTGCTGGAAGTCTGCTTCTGTCAACTGGTTCAGAACCGCCGCCGCTTTAACCGCTTCCACGCTTTCATCACAAGTAATCACTTTCTCTAACAAGCCTGGATCAGTGTCAACGTTGTTTAGAATGTCGGCGCAAATGTTTATTCTTGATTCCTTTTTACCCGAGTCAAGATAGCATTTGACCTAGACAAAAATAATATAAAGCTGATTTTTTGTAGTGCCTGAGGGCTAAATTGTAACATACTAAAAGTCCTGGCGAATCCTCCTTCCGCAACCCCATTTTTGCGCCCCCCAACCCCCTCCCCCCTTTTTAATATTTTGGTGATTTTCTCGAAAACCATCAACTTTAAGGAAAAATGTAAAGAGAGCATTTTTTAAAGCTGATGAAATTCCCCTTCCAATGACGTATCGCAATCCATATTCAGTAGCACATGCCATCAACCAGTGGCGTATCAAATGAAGGGTTACTTTTAAAAAACATACTTTTTGCTATTTATTTTCATTTTTTTATCTAAGTATAATTTTTTTAGAAGAAACATATTTTTTCTCTAAAACGACCATCAAAAGATAGTCTACTTGCTAATCTTTTAGAAGTTCATCACAATTACTTCAGCCAAAAAAAAAAATTAAAAGTTTATCCGAGACTTCTCAGTTTTACGTAAATCTTGAGCAAATTCATTTTTACTACCAATATAAAACCTTTTTAGGGCTGATATTTGATTTTCTACGTATACAATGTATGCTCAGTGAAATATTAACTATTAAGTCACTTCAACCCGGGATAATAACCCCTATAATATAGAATTTCCAAATCTGCCCCAAGATTAACAATTTGCCAAATAACAGGTGCGCGTAGCGCCCCCTATGCGTGACGTTAAGCACTATGTTTGAGCTTGTATTAATATTGCAAGGTCAAATAAACCGGTTTCGATATTTATTATTTGTCTATTGCGCAATGTTTCATTTGTGCGGAGACAGTCTTTGATAGATCTAGTCTTCCGATATTTCTGTGCTTGTATCTGCCTTATACAGAAAAGGGAAAAAAATTGTATACATGCAGTTACAGAAAAATCCCAACTTAAGGAATAAAGTTTGCGAGATATTTAATGTACCTAATCAATTACAAGAAAATGTAATACAATGTGGGGAAGAGTTTGTCAGATCTCTTTATCCTGATGGTCCAAAATTTGGAGATATCAATAACCTTCGCCATCATCTTTAGAATAAAGCAATGGCAAGACAATCGCCTTCTGCACTCCTAGATCTATCCAGTTTGCCGCCCACAAAAGCAGCATGTGCCCAACATTCGCTGAGAGTATACCTTCAGGTGAGCAACGGATAAAGAAAAATGTATTTGTGTCATTTCTATTGCTTTTAAGGTAGGTACAAGAGTGGCTGCGAAACCGGCTAACGTCTACTGAATGGGGCTGGAAGTTAGTCGAAGGACAATTGTTGCCTGTCAAAACTACGCTACCTCCCGCACCCGAATCACTTCTCTCTCTGGTTTACTGCCATTGCAAAACCAATTGTGCTGGTAGATGCTCTTGTAGACACTCAGGCCAAAAGTGTAGCACATTTTGCTCCCCTTGCAATGGCGAAACATGCAATAATATTATGGAAACTGTTACAGAAGATTCTACTCTTGAGAAAGATGTTTAAAATGTTGTTTTGAAACTAAATAAAAAACAAATTAAACAGCAGTTCCAATATTTTTGGTTCTAGGGTCGTTCGCTACATCAATGGATTTGCAATTTTATCACCTACAAAAAAATTTGATAACGATATTTTTCGTCAAGCTTATGGTTTTTGGTAAAACTCAGTAAATTCGAAGTGTCCTTCAAAAATTTCAATTAATCACGGAACAGCTTTCTTTTGATACGCCACTGGTGTGTACCACGTGGTACTATATGGGCTCGCAATACGTCGTTGGAAGGGAAATTTTGTCAGCTTCAAAAATGCTCATTTGAAATTTTGAAGTGGATAGTCTTCGAGAAAATAACCAAAATATTAAAAGGGGTGGGGTTGGGGGCGAAAAAAGGGGTTGCGGAAGGAGGATTCTCCAGGACTTTTTTGTATATTACTATTTAGACCTCAATTATGATATGTACCAAAAATTAGCTTTATATTATTTTTGTCTAGGTTTACCCAAAATTTGAACTATCTTGACTCGGGTATTTGCTCGGGAGTAAGGAGTTTTGCCACCATTTTTGCGCAAACTTTGCGCACGTTGAACGATTCATGCAAAATCTGGCGAACACATTTTCTGTCGATTCCTGTTATTTCAGCAAGCCCTCGGATGCTTAGACAACGTTCGCCGCAGCTTGGTTAACCAAATTTTTCAATGTTTTCGTGCGTTTTTAACGTTGAGAACCGTCCGGGGCGCGGATCGTCTTCGGTCGTTTCACGCCCCTCTTCAAACCATTCAAAAACTGGTGTGCGAGATAAACATTCATTCCCGTACACTTCTTTTAACATTGCATAAGCTTATGTAAAAGTTTTCCCCAGTGTAACAAGAAACTTATTTATAGAGAGTAACACGTTGCTCCATCTGAACACTCAATTTAAACGACCGCTACAGTTAAACTGAGCGACCCATTGGCTTGTCCAGCGATCCTACGGTGGGGAAAGTATCACCAGACACAGTTCTGTTCAAACTTGTCCGGACACGCTCGCAGCGCGCTGGTAGCAGCATCAGTTCAGTTATTTAATAGCCACACCTCATATTTGTCGGCGAAGAACGAATACTGAGCGTGTCGGTTATATTTTGACCACGATAGAATAATGTAGCATTACCTTCATGGTATCTTGTGCATTTTAACAGAATCAGAAATATTTCGGAGGTCCAACAAAGTCGGCAACTGCCAATTGTCTTTTCCAAAGCGCTCTAACGGGGAATCCGTTAAGCTCAGAAGAAACCATAAAGATTCCTAGTTCTTTGTTACTCGCGCGTCAAAAATCAGATATCTGGATTTCGTTCGTATTAGATCTCGTCAGTGTGACTTGTCCGATGTCAAATATTTCTTATTGGCGGCATCTAATAATATCGATATCCAGATTTGTGACTCTTGACGGGACAAGGAACAACAGAGAACAAGGAGTATTTCTCGCTTCATCTGAGCCGAACCGTTTTCCCATTAGGGTGGTGATGGGATATCCCGGTTAGAGTGGTTTGTGGATATTTGGCAGTTGCTGACTTTGTCGGACCTCCGAAGTAATTTTAGTCATATTAAAATAAACTGTGATACCATGAGGATAACGCGACAGTATAATTTATTAGAATATAATTAATGGTCCTAATTGTTATTCTCGGGACAGATAATTTGCTTATTCGTAATCGAGGGGAAAATCGTGGACCTGATGTACAGTAGATTTCCTTATTTTCCATAACCTAACGTAGAACCTTTGTGGCAAACGTTCTGTCATGTATTTTTAGAGATATTTTTTTTCTGTACGTAGAAACAAATTCACACTTGAATACTTTCGACCATTTAAATCCGAAACACTTTTTTTCACTCGACGCGCGTTTCACCAACCATCATCAGGAGATGATTTAACCAGGCAACCAGGGCTCCACATATGCGGCTTTCGGCGAGTGCCGAACACCGAATGTTCGGCGCTCGCCTAAAGCCGGGCACAGACATGCGGTATTCGGCGAGTACCGAATAACAAATATTTGCTATTCGGCAAGTAGCGACTAGTGTGTATGGGTTGCTCGTGACGAGTATTCGCTATTCGGTGTTTCCCACTGTCTGTCGGTATTTTGGCCCGAGTCAAAGGAGACAAATATTTGCGATTGCACTCGACAAACATATTCGCCCAAATTACGTGTAGTATTTTTGTATTTGTGATCGAATGTAGTTTATTTTGTTTGTAAAAATGGAGTGGAGTAATGAATAGAGCCCGGCGCAAAGGTTGGCAAAGAGTCATCGTTCTCGGGTTATTTGAAAAATTCATCACAGAGATTAATCCAATCAGAAGTAAAAACATTATTTTTCAATAAAAATAATCAAAGGTGAAGATATTTTTCAGATATCTCGAGAATGGTGGCGCGTTGCCGACCATTGCGCCTAGCTCTAGTAATGAAAATCTACTGAAATTTTGGAATTTCTATGAAGATGAATCCTGAAATTTTGGAATATCTATGAAGATGAATCGATAGCATAGGGCATGATGACAATAAAAAGAGAAATCTTGTCTATGATGCTTGGAAAAGAATAGAAATAGAAGTTTAGGGCTTGTCAGAGTGGTTAAGGAATCTACAAGAATTGAAGCAGGTTCAGATGACATACACAAATCAAACTGACATATACAAGTTCTTTTTCTTCTTGTAGCCTTTTTTTATTAACTGCATATACGCACAACTCATGACTATAAACGCAACAGGATCGATTACCATTGTTTCACTATTCATTTTAAATTTTAATGAACGAATATTCGGTGTTCCCACACCGAGCAATCTTCGGCAACTACGCCAAATGTGTGTGTACCCTATTCGCCAAATACAAATTAATTTGATGGAGTTGCTCGGCAAATAGCGAATAATCGCGATTCGTCGAATACCGCATGTCTGTGCCCGGCTTAACACCTAGTAGTGTGTATGGCCCATTCGCCGACGTGCTCGATGCTTGGCAAATAGCGAACAATTTCCCATCGGTTGTCGGTAAATGAGCACGAGTCAAAGGACCCGAATACCTTGGCAAGTAGTAAATCGGATTCCATCCACACATTCGTCTTGCTCGCGCGGGTAGAAATCGTTCGGTATTCCGGTGATTTCTTTTAAATATGGACGCGCATTCAGAAGTAGTGATGACAGCTGCCATGTATATACTGTTGACCGATCGGGTAGTGCTAAAGAAGAGAAAACCGAGACAGAGGCGATGGTGGATGAAGACCCATATTAAACGCTGCGCTTCGTACAACTTTAAGAACTCTAGCACCGTCTCATTTGACCAGAAACACGATTCCATATTGTAGGGTTATTAAATGTATATATCACTAAATACGCAGACTGCATACCGCCTAGAGATGTGTAGTTCGTGACCGAAAAGTTCGAACGAACTATTCACTTTGAGTGAACTGAACGAACTGTTTCACTCTCTTAGCAGGTTATAGTTCGTTTTGAACTGTTTTTCAGTTTGAAATATTTCGTTCGCCGATAGATTGGGAATCAACAGACCGGATGGGAAACGTGAAATAGAATGAACTGGTTTAACAGTGAAACTGAAATAAGTGACGAACGCCGACTGTCATAAAAAATGTTTTATTTTTCAAGGCGGCACCGGTGAAACATGCCGAAATGGAACTTAAATAAATGGACTATAAACAAATAGAAAAAATTTCCTGTATATGATATGCCGCGCTGACATACTGTTGTCAAATTATTATTATTATATTTTCGATGACTTTTTATTATTTTGAGTTTAGTACAGACACGCCACTGTTTCATCATACTGAAATATTCATGATAAAAATATAGAATAAACATAATTTTAAACCAATTCAGTATTATTTATAAACAATATAAAATATGCGTAGAAATACAAATAATAGTTTTGTGTTTAATGACACAAATGACAACATATTTTTATCAATCATTGTTATGTACTGGGTACTAGTGTATATTGTTGTTTGTAGCTGCCGCTGCCGAAATTTCGGTCATTGTGCGTTGATTGTCGACTACCGCATTCGTACGCATCACGTTCATTTCATCGTTTCACAAGAGAAATGTAGGAACGAAAGAACTATAGTTCATTTCGAACTGTAAAAAAAGAACTATTCAGTTGGATGAACTGTTTCGGTACGAACTATTCATCAAAGTGAACTAGAATGCCCATCCCTAAATTACCGCCGCATTAATAAATTCCCACCACGAGCATATTGGCGAGTTTCAACTTGTCGAATTGAGGCATATGTGGAGGGGTCATTCGCTCGCTCGCCAAGTAGTTCGGCGATACGCGAATATTCGGCACTCGCCGAATGCCGCATATGTGGAGCCGGCATTAGGGAGGCCTGATTTAAACTGTAGATAAAAACTGACTTTTTACAACTTTAGATTTTAAAACTTAATAATTCTAAAATTTAGTTTCTAAAACTTTGTTTTAGTCATCTCTTGATGATGCCAACGTGGTTGGCAAAACGCGCATTGAGTGTAAGAAAGTGATCCGTGTTAAGTGGTTGAAAGTGATGAAGTGCGAATTTATTTTAATAAAATATTGTTTATTTGGATGGTAGGGGTCCATCTAAATACAGTATTTTGTAAAATTTCTGTAATATTATTTTGATAAAATATTTTTTCTCTGAATAGGCTTCTGTTTTAATCATAATTTATTACTTACCCTTACTAAATAGCTGTATGGTATGTAGTGCTAGGTGCGCTGATGTCCCCGAAGGAAAGTATGATAAAGCGTCTGGAAAATAACTCTAAAAAGTACCTCTGATAACCTTGTTAATTGCACCAATAATAACGGGGCCTATGCTGTATCACTTCATTCATTCATGTCATTAAAACAATGAAAATATAGACTATTACATGTCTCCTGTATCACCCTTTATGTAAATTATGCGATCTGATACAGCATAGGCCTGATTGTTGTCTCAACTTACAGACTACAGGTATGCGATTACGATGATCTCTATAATCTGGATATACTGGAAGTTGTTTTAGAAACACATTTCCATTTCTTAAAAAAAGTTATGACCGTGTGGCTTTCAAAATATTTCAAAAAATTGTTTTTATTTAGTTGTGATAAACTTTGGATGATTACGGACCGGTTACTTTTAATTAAATATGCATTTAAATAATAACCGTGGTTTATAATGAACATTTATTAAGCTAATATGTCTATTTACTATTACTACCTTTTTTTCTGGATAACAATGGGTAAAAGTAATACAGGGCGGCTCAGAGTAAAATTCAGTTTTCAATCAGTGGCAACAAAATTATTTAAACTATTCATAAATTTTTATTTTAAAATTAAGATGCTACAAACATACGGATTTTACTTTTTAAGGGGGGAAAAGGGTCCGAGATACAAAAAAGCATATTTTTGTGATTTTTTATTCAGAGTACCTTGTTTATTAATATGTTTAAAATATTTTACATTATTAAGCATTATTCTAAGAATATTCTGCTAAATTTTCATAAAAAAATATTGAATAACAAGCCAGCGGTAGCGGTGAGAACCTGAGTAGCGGTGAGTCACCTCAAAAAAAAGTTGCCATGCGGTAGTCAGGATAACTCATGATTGTTCCTCATGATAACTCATCCTTCGTTCAGTACCGAGTATTTAGTATGTAAAAGAAGTGTGCAAAGTTTAGGCGAAATCGGTCCAAAGGTTTTCGAGAAATTTTGACTACCGACTTAAAACAAAAGTTTTGAGAAAAACGCGATTAAAGTTTCATACATGAATAATGATGCCAACAGTGGCGGTGCGTGATATTTCAGTTAGCCATATCTTGAAAACGACGCATGAGACCCACTTCCCTTTTTAGGTGATGACTATACACCTCTTACAGAAAGGATTTATAGTGAAAAAACCGTCAGCAAAGTTTGGGAAAAAAATTTCAAAAACACTGGAGCACTCCCTGGGTTCTCAGTAACGCTCTGTGGAATATTTGTAGTATATTTTTTTTCATAATCTAGAAACAAATATAAGGAGACGTTTTTCGATTTGTTACAAAATATTTTTTGTTTCAAAAAGTTATGGCCATTTTAATTTTGGGAAACAAAATGTTCCTATAAAATTAAAATTAAAATGGCCATAACTTTTTGAAAAAAAAAATATTTTGTAACAAATCGAAAAACGTCTCCTTATATTTGTTTCTAGATTATGAAAAAAAATATACTGCAAATATCCCACAGAGCGTTACTGAGAACCCAGGGAGTGCTCCAGTGTTTTTGAAAATTTTTTCGCAAACTTTGCTGACGATTTTTTCACTATAAATCCTTTCTGTAAGAGGTGAAGTGGGTCCCATGCGTCGTTTTTAAGATATGGCTAACTGAAATATCACGCACCGCCACTGGATGCCAACGATGCCAAACTTACTCGATTTAGTCTTTCAAAAAGACCCTTTTAAAAGCAGGTATATTTTTAAAAATATAACAACAAACGAGTCTATTCATGCCTGTAGAATTTAGAAAGAGAAAAACAGAAAAAGAGCAGCTGCTACAAACTACTTGCCGCGCCGAGCGTAATGACGGTCAAGGGACAACGAGCGCCCGGAGACTCAATTGTCTATAACTCGAAAAGTTTTGCTCCTAATGACTTCAAATTTTCTGACAATATTTCTTATAAGTTGTAGTACCAGAGAAAAAAAAATAACAAAAACCGATTTTCCGACCCTTTTCCCCCCTTAAACACTACGTTATGCTAATGTCGACCGTCTTGCTCACACCACTCACTCCACTCCTTTTGTCCGTAAATTTTGGAAAACTCGCTAACACATTTCAACAGCAATGTTGGTAATGGCCTTCTGAATGTTATTCTTTAACTGGTTCGTATTGGCGGGGGAATATCCCCACAAAATCCGGTCCGGTGATCTCGGGGGAAAGAAGATATCACTAAATTTGGAAATAAGCGTGCCTGGAAACAATTCGCGTAGAATGGGCATCGATGCTGTTTGTGTCGTGGCACCATCGTGTTGAAAGTAGGTCCAATTTGGGTTGTACCCAGGAAAGTCCTGAAGAGTCGGAATAAAAAAATTACGAATCATCTCAATGTAACGCTGGCTAAGAGTAACCGAGCGGCCGCGGGCATCTTCATAAAAGTAGGGACCGATTATTCCAGAAGACGATATGGGAACTGTCATCTTCTTAGAATGGAGTTGTTTTTTATTTGTCTTTCTTTTGGGTTAGCTGGGACCAAGAAACGACAATTTTGTTTGTTAACGTATCCTTCTAAGTGAAAGTGAGCCTCATCACTGAACAAAGTGTTATCCAATCCACCTTCATTTCCAAACATATTCATCATGTCTCACAATTATTTTTCCTTAATTCATAGACTTCGGGCTTTAGAAACTGCAGGAATTGCATTTTATACGGATGAAAGTATAAATAGTCCAATCAACGAGCGAAAGCCCCCATGTAAATTGGTCACTAATTGTTATCAGAAAACAAAAAATATGGTCGTATAGAGAATGAAATTCTAAGAAGGAATTCCAATTTTGTTTGAACAGACTTCTTGGTAACTACAAATATAACCCAAGACAAGCGGAAAATGACCCTTTTTTTCAAAAAATTCAAAAAAGTTTTATTTTTTCGAGTTATAACGATTTAAAAGAAAAAAAGACGTTTCCAAAAATCGGCTTTTACAGAGGCAAAAATTATCGTACAGAAACGATCGTGGGCTCATTTTTATTCGCGAAGACTTGTACTTTCATGCTATTAAAAAACCAAATCGCTTTTATTTAATTTTTGCATAAAAAATGCGTTGTAAAATTGTATAAATTGTATTATCGAACCGTTTTTTTTCGAATAACTTTTTTAATTTTGGTTTTACATTTTTGGCCGTTGCATATTTGAAAACTGCCATTCAAAACACGCATTTAAAAAAAAATGAAGGTCCTACGATCTCAGGGAGGCGAGATATTTTTTTTTAATTCGTGACAGCGCTGTATACATCCGATTGACTTTATTTTTACACGAAATAGATCTCAAAGACTTTTACTTTCTTAAAAAAAATACTTCAAATCATTTCGCATAAATTAAGTTGACATAATTGTTTACGAATAATAAGTACAGCGTTGGGTGCGGCACGCGCTAGCCAACACACAGCGACATCGACAGCGTGGACGCACTCCGCTTGGGCGCATCGAAAACTAAATACGATTTCAAATCGATCGCGCTCGCAAAATTATCTTTTCCTCCGCTTAAAAAAAAATATCTCGGCTCCCTGAGGTCGTAGGACCTTCATTTTTTTTTTAAATTGCGTGTTTTGAATGGCAGTTATCAAATATGCAACGGCCAAAAATGTAAAACCAAAATTAAAAAAAGTTATTCGAAAAAAACCGGTTTGAAAAAATGATACAATTTACAACGCATTTTTTTATGCAAAAATTAAATAAAAGCGATTTGGTTTTTTAATAGCATGAAAGTACAAGTCTTCGCGAATAAAATGGGCCCTCGATCGTTTCTGTACGATCATTTTCGCCTCTGTAAAAGCTGATTTTTGAAAACGTCTTTTTTTTTTAAAAATCGTTATAACTCGAAAAATAAAACTTTTTTGAATTTTTGAAAAAAAGGGTCATTTTCCGCTTGTCTTGGGCTGTATTTCTGGTAACAAGAGTCTGTTCAAACAAAATTGGAATTTATACAGCAACAATACGAAAACGCGAATTTTGACGTTTTTTTTAAATTTTTCTCAAATGTTTATGAACCCATTTTTTTCGTTCACATCTCATTCGACGCGCATTTTGAAAACCTACAACTTTCTAATTTAACTTTCTTGTGTAGGACTTGAAGCTTTTTTTTTATTTGCAAAAAAAACGTTTTTTTTTTTACTTTTGCGAATTTTTTGGTTATGTTCGCCATTAAAACTCGAGTCGCAAAGAACGCTGTCTTTCTTAGAATTTGTCTCTCTATACGACCATATTTTTTGTTTTCTGATAACAATTAGTGACCAGTTTTCTCCCCTTTGATTGGGCTAAAATTATTCTATAAAATCCATTGCACACTTGAGCGGTGTATATATAGCTAGAGAGCATGTATAGAGCATGGCTAGAGGATGTTTTCATACTGAGCGTTTCTGTTGCTTCCTCACAGTCCGCCGTACAGTCTCCAATGTTCTCAGGTGTTCTGATTTCTGATCCATTTTTGTCGACAAGGGTGCTTGCGGTTTACCACAGAACCTTTTTCTCAAAATCGTTTAACCCATAATTTCACTAAGTTTGTGGATGTTGCCTTAATTGCTCGGCGAATATTGTAATGATTGCAGGGACTGTTGTCGCCTGGCCGCACCATAAGAATTGTTCGATTTAAAAAAAGCCTCTACCATAAATGCGCCTTGTTCTCCTGACTACACTTATAGTGTTTATAGCGGAAACGTTTGAAAATTGAATTTTACTCCGAGTCACCCATTTATTTATGGACTGATTTGCTTTCGCCACTTTATTGAAAAATACGGCCTACTAGTACCGTTAAATATTTTAAAACGTGGTGATGTATTCGTATGGGTGGTCACCGTTGCACATAAAATCACCCCGTACCAAAATATTGTGTACCTGTGTTCTTTCTAAGTTTTACTGTAACACTAAGTCTAAGGATTAAATAGGTTTAAATAGGCTTTCTTACCGTATTGAATTGTTCACGGTCCTCTCCAAGAAAAATAAATATTGCTGACAGACACAAGTCCTGGGTAGGCATTCCATCTTTGCAAACGATTTCTAAAAGGTTTTAAAGTGTTGTCGACGAGGAAGTATGTTGTAGATGCGGTTATCCATTGCAGCTTGCTGAAATATTATTATTGTCTTAATTTTGATATTCTTCGTTTTATGTATATACACGGTGTCAATTTGACAACATTCAATATTGCCTAAACTAATGACAGTATCAAAATTTGGCGAAACACGTCAATTTACATATCAAGGGGAACAACTTTTGAGGCATTTGTTGTCGTACTACTTTCAACCCCCTGACCCTAAGGCATCTACCCCTAAAATTGTAAATGGCAACCCCTATTTCTTTTGCAATTTTTGAGTTTCTTGTAAAATTCTAGATAAATTCCATTATTTTTTTTCAGAATTGAAGTACTTAACCTCACGAATGTGTGAAATGTATTTATTTTCTAAATTGACATAATGCAACTTTTAAAAAGGGGTTACATTCACTGACCCGTCATGTCAGTCACATCCATTCATTTAAAAATATTTGTTGAAAAACTAGGTACCTACCAAATTCTTTCGTTTATGTACATTTTTCCGCTACAAAACACGAAATAATTTAAATATTTTGGCCGTCTTAGAACCTCTTGGTGAACTAAATGGTGAAAATTATGCCGAAATGTTAGACAGAGCTATAGAGCCTATTATAATTCATGAGGTGGAACATCAAAGAGACGCCAATGCAAATCTTGCTCTAGATGAACATTTGCTGCATTTCCAACAGGATGGAGCACCTCCTCATTATGTACGCCCAGTAAGAGAGTGGTTGGATAATCATTATTCGGAGCAGTGGATTGGTAGGATTGGACCAATTGAATGGCCGCCTAGGTCACCAGATCTGACACCTCTCGATTTCTTCCTATGGGTCACTTGAAATCAGTTGTATTCAAAACTCAACCAGATTCAATTGAACAACTGCAGCAAAGAATTGTACAAGAATGTAGGGTGTAGGGCTATTTTACCTGAAACTCTTCAACACGTCCGCGAACAATTTGAATATCAGCTGTACTTGTGCTTAGAAAACAATGGAACCCATTTTGAGCAATTAATAAAGTAATTATAAAGGTAAGAATTTGAGTATTTCATTATCATACAAGAATTCCACACATTCATGAGGTTAACTACCTCAATTTTGACAAAAAAGAAATAGGGGACTTATCTAGAATTGTACAAGAAACTCAAAAATGGCAAAAGAAATAGGGGTTGCCATTTAAAATTTTAGGGATAGGTGCCCTGGGGGTTAGGGGTTGAAAGTGATACGACAAAAAATGACCTCAAAAGTTGTCCCCCTTGATATCTAAGCGGAATTTAATAAATAAAAAAATACAAGATGTTCCATAAAAAAAAACGTTAATTAACCAGCTGCTACTTTTTTTCAATAGTTTTTCTGGCAACATATTTTGAAATTTCAGTAAAAATTACCTGTATGCAAAAGTTTTTTCATAGCTCTAATTTCCCTGTACACAAATAGCACTGTAGATGGGATTGAATAATTGTGCAAACAAGGATGCAAGTACTCTTTTTTTAAAGGCTGATATAATGTAAACGTTCAAACTATAGTATTGGGTACATACAGTGCTGTCGTTAATAGCCCTCCCCGTCTTTATCGGCCTTGAACGGGGCCAGATATTGACGTCACACAAAAATCAATTGAAATCGTAGCTTTTACTATTTTCTGACATAAAAGTTATGCATGATGATGAATGATGATATGAAAACATATGTCACTTGATCAATCACACAGACGGTTCTGCTATGGCATTTTTCTAATGGGAACGGGGAGAGGTTATCATACCTCATAATCCTCATATGAAAGGAAATTCAAATCTCTTCTTAACGCAGCATTTTTGTTTTTTAAATTTTAATATGATGTTTTCACACAAAAAGCAAAAAAACTAATTTTATTATAATAATTGTTCAAAATGTCCCTTCTCATCAATAATAGAGTATATTTTCAAATGCTGCTCTTATATTGCTGAAAAAATTCTACCAAACATTCTGTTAATTAGCTCCTCAATTGTGCTCAGCTATGATAAATAATACATTAGACTTAGCCTAACCCCACAGAAAGAAGTCTAAGAGTGACATATTGGGTGATGCAGACGGCCATCTAAAAATTCCACGTTTACCGATCCGTCTGTGGAGATAAGTATTATCCAACCACTTTGTTATAGATCTGTAGAAGGGAGAGCACATCTTGTTAAAGGGTATTTTCCATTTGAAACTAATTTGAATTTTCTGTCACTTCTGGAACTATATTAATAGTTGTATATAAAATGTAATCATTACTACATACACTCAGCATATTGTTTATTAAAAAATCTAAACAGTGTCCCAGAGATATAACAGAACAAGGTACTACTTTCCGCCAGTAAACTTGTCAAATGTAAATGAACCTTGTCTGACAATAAAGAAGATGCGTTTGAAGTCTTTATGAAAACCCTTTAGTCCTGGGCCATATTTTATAAATTCGAAAATGTGAATTTTTTTCATTTAAACAATAAAATTAGCCTTATCTTAATATTTGTATTAATTTTTAATTGTACAGACATTCAAAATTGTCTGTGAATAAACCCTGAAAGCTGGTTAAAAGTAGTTTAAGTTCCTAATTCATAAAGTCGTAAATTTTTAACGATCGTTAAAATTTTATGGACAGTGGACCGAATTTAGATGTATTATATGCAAAGTGGTTTATCTACAGTGGTTTCCGTTGCGCCACCAGTGGCCGACTGGTTGGCCAGCCAGGTTGCCGGCTCTTTAAAATTTTTTGAGTATAGTAATATAATAAAGTTGTTTTAATTTATAATTATTTTTTCCACATTTTTAAAGCTTTATTTTAAAAATAAAAATTTATATCTATGTATTTTTTTTTTTAATATTTCCAAACTAGTTTCTAAGAATGTCACGAATAACAGTTTACTGAAGTATGAAGATACTTGTATAGTGAGTTAGAATTTTAGAAAATAAATTGGAACTTGTTTTTCTACCTATTTTCAATTTAGTGGAAAGATAGTACATCGATTGATTCTTACTTTTTATAACTCTATACTCACCACCATAGCCATCATAGGAGACATTATTAGTTTATGGGTTAGAGTAATCGTGTGGGTGACCAAAGGAGCCAAGGCGAGGTGTAATTTTATTTTGGAATTGTATTCAGGCCTCAAGGAGCAAAATATCATTCCTACCGTTGATCCGATCGAATGCCCTATAAAGTACAAGTTCTCTTGCTTCGTCAGATTTAACACATAGTCCCATATGACCGGAAAGTCGTAGTACGCCACCTCGTGTAAGCTAAAAGAAACGACTGTTCTAGTGGATATAGTGAGTTAATAACCCAAGATTCCAACACATGATTACTGTCTTCATAAAGAAATGCGATATATCGGGAATTAAAGGTCTTCTACAGGGCCGTAGCCAGCCCTGATTTTTAGGGGGGGGGCTGAGAAAAATCTTTGAGTGATATTTTAACTAACGGTCGGAATTCTTTCTTTCCTACAAGTAATAATTTTAAAAAGCCATTTCTCAAAACGCAGGCGCGCCTAATGAGTTTTGTCCTCTTTTCAAAAACCTTGCCATTGATCTCTGCAAAACTTACAAAAAGAACGCGTTGGTCTCTTAGAACCCTGCCATTTGAATTTTCCGCCAATTTTTTTGCTTTTTGTAAAACAAAAAAATATAATTAACATAAACAATATACCTGTATATAATGCATAACATAGCATAATATAAAAAATATAAATGCGTGTTCGCGCCCTGTCGACAGACTTCTAATGGCTACGGATAGATTCCTTAGTTTTTTTCCGACGTTTAGACGCCTCGTCCAACATTCTAGTTTTAAAATTGTCGATATTTAAAGTCTCACATCGAGAGAGGGTGAGGTCCTGTATGAGTCCTGTATAAATGAGGTGGGTGCTAATGGTTGCAGCGAACTGAGGTGTGGCCACCCACTGTTAGTTACTTCTTGGTTCGTTTGCTCTTTTGATAAAATTAATCAAATTTGTTTTATAGAATATAATTGTGAAAACAAATTTTCGAAATAATTAAGGAAATAAATATTTCATCTATTACGGATACTTGTGGCTGAAATGAATAACGCGCTTTTTGGCTCTTTAATGAAACATACATGTCATATAAATCACCTTTAATTACATTCTATTTCTTCACGAGGACAGAAATCACGTTGAATCTCGTACTATAAAACAATTGAAACATTAAATTTTAAACGGTTAAAAAATGAATTATATGTTTTTGGGGCTAGATGTTGGATACTGTGACTAGAAGAATTATATAAACAGTGGTATATATATAATTCTGGCATTTGGTATGCCAAGGGTGGCAATAACACATGAAGTATATACTAGACCTTGATATGCTATGAACTCGAAATACGAGGTGTGTAAATTAAGTAGTGAGACATTGGTAATGTAGCGCCCGATGTAGCAACACTGCGGAGACGGTACTTAGAAGGGCGGTAGGTTAACATGTAATGCACCTTTGGTGCAAGTTTAAATTTGTTAGAGGCATTTGTTTATTCTTTGTGGCTGTTTTCGTAAACCGTTTTTTTCTAGTGCCTTTTAAAAGTGAGTGACATTAATTTTGAGCAACGATTTGCTGTCAGGTTTTGCTTCAGATTTGGACACAGCGCACGGATACTTTTGCAAAACTTCAACACGCCTATGGAGACAGTGTTTTCTCAAGAGCCCAGGTTTTTCGATGGTATTAGGCACTCTCAGAAGGAAGAGAGTCGGTTGAAGATGAACCACGCAGAAGAAGGTCTTCATCTTTAAGAACCGATGAAAATGTCAATAGAATATGGGATCTTGTGCGTTCAGATCGTCGGTTGACGACAAGAATGATCGGGGAAGAGCTAAATTTGAACACACCACCACTGTTTATCAGATGTTGACTAACGAATTGGGAAAAAACCTTTTGCAGGAACAAAAGGACATTAGGAAAGAAAGTTGTCTTGACTTTTTGGAATCGATTGAAAATGATCCCCATTTTATGGAACGTGTCACGGAACGACCCGGAAACCAAGCGCCAAAGCATGGAATGGCACACTGCAAACTCGCCAAGACCCAAAAAAGCAAGAATGAGCAAGTCGAAGATCAAATGCATGCTGACTTACTTTTTTGATAGCCAGGGAATTGTCCACAATGAGTTTGTGCCTCCAGGCCAAACAGTAAATCAAGACATTTACAGAGAATTTCTTGAAAAATTTCGAAAAAGGGTCATGCGTGTGAGACCAAACATCAAGAACAAGTGGATGTTGCATCACGACAATGCACCTTGTCACACAGCCATTTCAGTAAACGAGTTTTTAGCCAGTAAAAACATTCCTGTGGCTTCTCATCCTCCTTATTCACCTGACTTGAGTCCTTGTGACTTTTTTCTCTTTCCGAGATTGAAAAATCAGCTCAAGGAACGTCATTTTGGGACCATAGAGAACATTCAAATGGCTGTAACCGACCAGCTGAAGGCCTAGAATAGTCTTCAGCTGTTATATGAGTTCCAGCACTGCTATGAGGAATGGAAGAAGCGTCTCCAACGCTTTGTGTCTTCCCAAGGAAATTATTTTGACGGAGACAATACTGAATTTTAATTCTATTTGAATAAAAAAAAATTAAAATTTCAATCTCCTTATTTAATTTACATGAACACAAGGAAATACATTAAATAACCACTTAAATCTTACACTGTTAAAAAAAGAGCGGAAATTCTTGCAAATAAAATGATAAACCCACTTGATAAAAAAAAACGTTTGAGGACGGTTGTGAGATAATATATAAATAAAAACATCATACATACGAAAAATCCCAGTACTTTCCATCTCTGTACGGATTTAATGTTTCATGTGCTGTTGAATAAACATTTCCTCGCATATTGCTAATCCAAACGTCGTAACCTGCATCCGCCAAAATATACGCTGCAATAATGAAACAAGTTATTTAATATATAACCTTTAAAAGCATTAAAATTGCGATCAATAAAATATTGTATTTTATTATTTATTTAAAAAAATAGTCAGTTTTAACCGTCTGTTGATAATAACGCGATTGGCAAAACGCGCGTTGAATATTGTGTAGGGGAAAGGCAGGCAATATGGAAAGGGAATGCAAAATGGAAAAATATATTAGCAAATAAATAATTTATTCAGTAGTGACAAAGCTCTTTGGTAATTACTGTTTATGATTTATTTTAATAATCTCTTATTATCTACATTTCATTTATGGATTAGGAATTTTTAGTGCATCTATGTTGTCTTTATCTTTCCATTTTGCCTTCTTCAAGAAAGTTCAAAGGTAATGGTATCTACCGTTTACCATTTCCTAAAAATCGTAATTTCTCTGTTAATAATATATTATGGTACCTAGATTTCTTCGATGGTATCGTTAAACACCTTTGTCATGTTATATTTCTAAAACTAAAATGTTATATTTCTAAAAAAGGTACTAACAATAATATATATGTAGCAGTAAATTTGTTTTAGTAGTTGCTGAAATTTATCCTATTCATACTGCCTGCCTCTCGCCTAGTGTTCACTATAGTGGGTACTGGAACCTTCGTCGTAGAAACAGAAAACTGGACGTTTTCCATGAGATACCGGACTACTATACTTTTCTCAACGCGCGTATTGCCAACTAAGGTGGCATCTTCAGGAGAAGATTAAAACTAAATTCTAACCTCCACACTATAACTTATTTCGTACATTCCTGACTTTTCGTTATTGTCGATTTTATCTTTGGGGTTGCCCAAAAGCGTCTAGTTTATTTTTAGAATTATAAACCAAATTTATATTAATAAGTTTTTAAAAATATTAATATCAATTTGGTTTATAATTCTAAAAATAAACTAACAATAAACACTTTTGGGCAACGACAAAGATACAATCGACAATTACGAAAAGCCAGGAATATTCGAAACAAGTTGTAAAGATTGTGATCAAAAGTATATTGGGCAAACAAAAATATATATTTTGACTAGATTTAAAGAACAAATGGCTCATTTAAAATATGGCAGAACGGAAAAATCTTGTGTGGCCCAACATGCTTTTGACAACAACCATAGGATAGACATAAATAATTTAAAATTAATTAGAAATGTAACAAACAGTAGACAGTTGGATGCTTTTGAAAGTTTAGAAATCATTAAATGTAACAGTAGTATGAATAAGGACAATGGTCCAATACCCAACAGTTCACTGTTTGCTCTTATAAATAATCTTTTTTTTGTGTTTCACTGCTGGAAGAAAAATGTGTTCTAGGTTACGAAAACCCGTATTAATAACATGAATAAAACATTAATTTTAACAAAGGTCGTCAGGTGGCACAGTTGCCATTGATATCACTTTCGTTAATTCGTTTCTACAAGAACGAAGACAATGAAGGTGAACGTTAATCATAAAAAAATTAAACATACATATATTACAGTTCATCTTTATTTATACGTAGTGTATTATTCAAAATGAATTAAAATTGAAGTGCTACGCTAGATGCACGTCATAAAGACGAAAATGATACAGTGTGTCCCAAAGAATTCGGACCCATTTTGATCGTAAATATCTTTTAAGAGAGCGAACTTGGAAGAATGCGATTTTCGCCAGTCAATTTACTATTTAAAAAAAATTACTACTCTGTTAAAAACGTGTTATTTGTCCTACAGTGTGTTTCTAAAGTATGGTCAGCTTCAACGTTAAAATGCGCTACTATTTTAAATGTACACCGTACATATCTTTACACCAAACAAAAGCTGCAATCTCAAAAAAGGTCTCTTATGATTTTTTTTGCTATGTCTACGTGTTCAAAAGTTATTCGAGGCCAAAGTTGAATTCACCGCAAATTTGACCGTTTTTAGTGTATTACAACAAAATTAATGGTTTTATCGAAGAGATGTAGTCAAAATTTTATGTTAATTTTAAATTTGGTCTTTTATAAAATGTTAATTAGCGATTTTTCGCTATAATAAGAAAAAACAAACAAAAAACTTCAGTTGCAATTTTTATATTTTTGAAAGAAAATTGCGTTAAGTAAAGTATTGCATTTAATTTTTCTCTAATTTTTTCCGTACTGTGACTACATATTTTAAAAATTATCATTGTTAACTTTAAATTTCAAAATTAAAGTGGAGGAATTCAGTTGTCTCACATTTTGACCCATCAACCGATAAAAAGGATTACTATTAGACTCGAGAGAGTTGATAATATACAACTATTTCTCAACCAGATGGAGTTGTGGCTAAAGTAATTCAGTTTGTTGACACTAGTGAAGAATGATATTTGTGTTTGTCAGTAATATTGTTTTTCTAAAATATTAATTATCATGAAATACTGATTATTATTTAATAATAATAATAATAATAATAATAATAATAATAATAATAATAATAATTTAGAGAAGCATATTTGAACTTGGTTTAAAGAAAATTTTGAAGAGCCGGCAACGCGATGCCGCGAATGCACCAGCGAATGCCGACCATTATACTATTGGATTGCTTTATATTAATACATGCCAAATACTTATTCGGTCCACTGTGCCATAAAATTTTTACGACGTCGTTAAAATGATTTACGACTTTATAAATTCTACGTGTTTAAGGCGCCAGTGACGTGTATTTCAGCTAGGATTATTAACACAGACATACAGCAAATTATATTATATACAGCAAATTATATTACAAATATTAAGAGTTTTGTGTGCAGGCTAATTTTAATATCCTATATTGATTTGAATGAAAAAAATATTTCACAATTTTCGAATTTATAAAAGATATATGCACGCCCATGGAGTCATAAAGTTGTACCGCTTTTTTTGTTCCCCAGGCATTTTCAATTTATCATTTTCAATTAAAAATAGAAGGACTATACTCGATTTCTGGAGTAATCCTTTGAAAATTGCTGACAAAGTTTCGGTGCAACTTTTCAGGGGTTTGCGGAATGAGATTGTGCCATATATTCTTAAAATAACTCAAACACGAAAATCTGGCACTGTTCATTTCGATGAGTGTGCGATTGCCACTCAATTGGCCAGCACTTCCTATCCACCTCTTCCCAAGCCCATTCCCAAAGCCTTCCGTTGCAAAATTCCTTACAAGAAACGAATAATAAGGTGGAGTACCATGTTACTGAAAAAATACCGTATAGCTGTTTTGATTTTGCTCCAATTGAGGGTAGAAATAAATCTATAACATATTCATATAAACTTTGCCAGTAATTTTTCCCCCATGGAAAAAAGAAAAGACTATACATTTTTTGTTTGGATATCGCACTCCACATGTTTAAATTCGGAAAGTCTCCTATCAATAATGAAATGACAATTTCAGACTTCTTAATTTTAATTATTGAAGAAGGTAAATTTTTCTTGAATTTTGTTCTAATAATTTCAATTACTAGCTCATTTTGAGAGTAAAGTGTAACAAACCATACATTCTTGGAAAGCGGAAAAATGCAGCTTTTGTTTGGTGTAAACATATACCGAGTGTTGTGTTCAAAGTAATGGCGATTTTTATATTGAAATTGATCATATCTCTAAAACTTCCTGTAACGCAAGTTTTTAACACAGTACGAAAAAAAAACGTATTGACAAAGTAAATCAATTTTATTGGCGAGAACCGCATCCTTCTAAATTCTTTCCGTGAAAAGATATTTATCATCAAAATGGGTCACAATTTTCTGGGACGTCCAAAACAAGATATTAAATCAAATTACTAACCCATTTTCAAAATAAAGTGTAACAAACTGTACATTTTTGGAAAGCGGAATAATTCAGTTTCTTTTTTTGTGTAAACAGATACAAGATGTTGCATTCAAAATAGTGGCGATTCTTAACGTTGAAATTGATCATATTTTAAAAACACCCTGCAGGAAAAGTGTAATAAAGTTTTAACATAGTACGAAAAAAACGTTTTGAAATAGTAAATCGACTAGCGAAAACGGCATTCTTCTAAGTTCGCTCTGTCAAAAGATATTTACGATCAAAATGGGTCTGAATTATCTGGGACACTCGGTAGTTATAATTTATAATAAATATCTACTTAATTATTACCTTTTATTTGTCAATTTACATAATAGGGTATGTACTTAAACTCACGTAAATCCATGTCGGGTCCTCGAAAAAGCCACATGTCGGATGCTGACAGAAGTCCATGTTGAAAAAGAACGACGGGCTTCTTACTAATATTTGTTCGCTTTCTTTTCATTCCATGTGGTATTCGATGGATCCTTAAAATATGACCCGACTCCGAGACAACTTCATGAGCTTCGAACGGATAGCCATGGCTCTCTACCAGACTTTGCTACCACAAAAAAAAATTACATACAGTATGGTGCAAATAAATATATGTAAGGTAGTAAATATTTCAGTAGTTCAGTTTCAAGAAAAATTCTGAAACACGTCGATGTTCATTTTTAAATGTTAAATATCCACTTTTGACATACTCGTACGTGCCAAGGAAGTGACGTCACCAATGTTAACGTAATAACGTCATCGCTGATATTTTCTATGAGTCTTTGAACCTTTGCTTAGAATGTCTATTCAACCATATATTTTTAGTACATAATTAAATTGTGGTAGGTCATCGAAAAATATTTTTTTAAACACGATTAAATATTCAAAATCGTGATCTGCTGCAATATTCAAAATAAATAAAGAATATGGTAAGGGTCGTCACTGGGCCACAGATTTTCTTGTTTTTTTGTTCTTTTGCAAAAAATACCGATTGGAGCGTCGTAATATAAAAGCACGCCTAAAATTCAGGTACGTACAAACAAATTATTTAAAAGTTGTATCGTCGAATAAACGGTTCAAAGATCATTCAGATAAGGCCCCTAAGGATGACCGCATCAAGAGAAATTAATGCCATTCTTAGTTGTTACCAATGGTCCTTTTTTTTTCTTAAAAAAAATCGTGAAATAAACCAGATAATTGTGAAAAATGTTAAATTGCAATAATGATTTTTGACATAATTCATTTTTGACTTCAGAATCGTAATCAGCAACCAAACAAACTTAATAATATGCATTTAATATCAACTTTTCACTTTTTAGTGAAATTTTACAGCTTGTTGACAGCTGTCATTAAGTTGAAATTTATTCTTGAGTTCAGATTCGTGATCAGCGATCCAAAAAAACAATATATATATATATATATAATATATTTTTTTAAATTTCCTCTATAAGAGTTTATGGGGGTTATATGGGGGTGGAGAGAAAAATTGATGCGGTAGAATTTTTTTTTTGCGAAATTTGGTTTCAGTGCATCAAAATACATACATGATGGGTCTGATCGCAAAGACAGAACTTTTTTTTTTGTAGACCTGTGTAATTATTGTGTCTCATTATCATATTTATACATAATTTTGTATTTTAATTACTTAGTGTTACACGACATGTTTCTCATTCAACTATATCCGCAATGTTTATTAATTAATGTAACTAGGAGAACGTTGTTACTAAACACTATTTACTAACATGTGTTCTTAAATAAGTAATAACAAGTAGTGTAAATGGTACTAATTAATAGTAAATAATAATATAATTGACATGAATATTATTATCGCTATGACTGTTTATGTTATTTGTATTTTGCAAACGAAAACAGAATGAAAGTAAAACTTTCAGAGAAAAGGATACAGTACGTAATCACACCACAACCTACTTAATAGACTGTTAATAATAATTTGGACTGTTCTTTTCTGTTTGTCCTGGCGCATTCGCCATTTTTTTTAGAAATAATGGTTGTAGGCAACCAATAAAGCATATTATGAGAATATTCCTTTTTGATATGTATTTTTGTTAAAATTATATATTGTAAAGCCACTACAATTTTATTAAAATTTCACATAATGATTTATTATCATTATGTGATTTATTAACATTAATCATGTTTTAAAGGTCATTACAATTTTGTTAAAATTTCACATAATGATTTATTATCATTATGTGATTTATTAACATTAATCATGTTTGTACAAACATAATTAAAATGAGGAGGCATTTTTTTGTTAAAAATTAAATGAAGTTTAAAACAGTTGTATTAAAAAAACAGAGGATATACTTAATATTTGTACTCAAATTTATATTTGTAGTCAAATTTATATTTATCAAAACTGCAAATGACCTCAGTAGTGTAGGTAAGTATCTACACACATACAGGGTGTCCATTTTTTCGCTGGTACTGCTAGTTGGTAACTTTTAAACCATTAGATATACGAAATCTGATATATTACAGAAAGATTGCCTATATTACAGAAACATTGCAAAATTCCCAAAGTACCTAGGTACATATGTATGTGTTATTTTATGTGCTATTTTGGATTTTTTAGAAATAACACAGCCACACAAAAAAAAATCTGACCTGGAGGTCTCATTATGTGTGCCATATGTTTTTGGGGTCTCCCATGCCTTAACCTCAAAAAACGCCCTCAAATTTGCTATATCCGTTAAAACCACAAACCCTATAATACAATAACCAACTGACCCCACAACCTAATAACTCCATAACCCCATAGCCACATAACCACATAACCCCATAACCCTAAAACCCATTAAAAAAAAAGTTTCTGACGTGGGGGTCTCACTATGTGTACTGTATGTTTTTGGGGTCGCTGAATCTGCATCCGGGGTCAGTTTTATCTCAGCACGTTAGAGTTCGGCCATAACCTCAAAAACACTGAAATTCACCATATCCGTAAAACCACAAACCCTATGGCTCTTCATCCTCATGATATTATAATACAATAACCCAATAACCCCACAGCCACATAACCACATAGCCACATAATTACATAACCCTATAACTCGATGCTGTAATCATGTATGTAATCATGTAATGTAATCAATCTCTCACAATGAAACTGATTTTAAAGTTCTCAAGCAAATACATATACACCATAAAAAAATCTATAAATAAATAAATCAGTAAATAAATTAATTAATCTCTGAATAAATAAATAACTCCGACTACTATGCACATTCTGTAATCCAACGTAATGTACAACCATTGGGTTATTGTATTATGAGATTATGAGGTTTCGGGACCTAGTGTTTGTCATTTTAACGGATTAATAGGGTGGTTTTTGAGGTTATGGCCAAACCGACGGCTTGGCTGATTCCGATTCGGATTCAGGACGTATAATAGTAACCCCAACTCCGGGTTTAGGGTTATGGGGTTATGTGATTATGGGGTTATGTGGTTATGTGGCTTGGGTTATGGAGTTATTAGGTTGGGGGTCAGTTGGTTATTGTATTATAGGATTATGAGGCAAAGATTATATAGCAAAGAGGGTGTTTTTTGAGGTTATGGCCGAACCCAGACGTGCTGTGATGAAACTGACCCCGGATTGAGCGACCCCAAAAACATATAGTACACATAGTGAGACCTCCAGGTCAGAAACTTTTTTTTGTGTGGCTGTGTAATTAGCAAATGGTGAGATGAGGTGAACAATCTTCAAATAAAAATTGAATTTTATCCTATTTTCTACTTATATCCTAGGAAGTTTGTATTTTAAAACAATGTTAACGTTCAAATGACCTTGAAACTGTTGAACAAATGAATAATTTACTTTTGACATATTTTTTTGGCTCTACAAGGCCAAGGTGCTTTTATTTAAAACATTTTCCCTCCAATACACCGGGTTAGTAGTTACTACTTCTAATACGTTATTATGTCATAAATATCCTATAATACTTAAATGCACATATGTGATTTATTATCTAAAATTTACACTTTCTAGTAGCCTAACGTAACGCTAATTAATACGTTATAAAACTTATATTTTAAATTATGTGTTTCTCGTGTTATTATTTTTGACGTAACTGACACACGCAAAGGAAGTCACCAATAACTAAAAATTAAGGCGACCAATTAAAATATAAAAAATTAATATATATTGAATATATATTTCAACATATTTACTAGTACATCATGTCGTTGAGGAAACGAAGTGCTTAAAAAAAAGGTTGTCTACTTGTGTATAAATTTGTGGTGTTAAAATTTTCAGTATTGCGTATACCTACATACATACACCGACTCTGTTTTCACAAAGTGGCATATACCGTATGTTTTAAAAAAATCGTTTTTTTTTTAATATGATGTCTACAGACCTGTTAAGTGACGTATGATGAATAGGGTTCGGAAAGTGTGCTATAACGCAGGGCCGGACTCGTAATCCGTCGTGTTATTGACGGAAGACGACATATGAGAGATCAAAAAGACATGAGTAAAAAATGTTAATAAACCATGTACACACATATTACTTGTGTCATTCAGAAACACCGAGTGTCCTCATTGTTTGAGCATACGTTGCCACGATCAGTAGTCTTTCTGCATTTATTCAAAGGTAAACGTGAGCGATTTGGCCTGTATATATATATGGTTGCAGCGGTAAAATATCTGAAACACCAAAAATTCGTATCAGAACATTAACGATCTTATTACCGCGAAAACCTGTTCTGTCAGCCACAGAATTGTATTGCGTATGTCTTCTTTGATATTTCCCATTACACGTTGATATGTCTTATGTAAATACAATTCTGTAAATAAAATCGGATACATATTCAGCAAAAAAAAAACGTCTAAAGTAAATATTGTCGACCACGTTCCACGAAAGGCTACATGCGCCAAAATCAAACCGAAATTCCTTTTTTTTTTTTAACAGTACCTGTAATATTTTGTTGATATATATTGGAATCTAAATGTCTTTGACAGTCTCAGCGTCTACGAAATATATATCAACGATTGCAAGGAATACATAAAATATGTGGCCCGTTAATTGTAAAATCGTCGTAATTTTCAATAAAGTAATTTTTTTGCCATTATTGCAAAAATCAACACAAAATCAGATAATACTAATATGCAAATACAGTTCACGAACTCACGAGTTAGTAACTCACGACAAAAAATTGTTTTCAATCCGGCGGTCGATCCTTTTACATCGACGGTAGGTAGAAAACTAAACGGACACCTGTCAACATCAGAATACCTCGCTGTCTTATGGAGAAATTGTATTAAGACGTCCTGTGTTCCCGCACGTGAATTGGTGGACCGGAGTCCAGTGCGCATTCTATGCACGGTTAGTGGCGTGGGTATACAGGGAATTACATGTGCGCTTAAAAAAATACGGTTTATACTTTACTTATCATAGAGTTGTATAGTGCCAGCTTTACATTACAGCATACTTTTCCGGGCCCTAATGATGAAGTATTCAGAAGATATAAAGGAATGCAGTTTAGGCACAACCAAGTTTACACTATAGCCACTCACTTTGATATTTTAAACCAACCCAATAAAATTTGCCAATTCAACCACTTCAATATTGTGTACTTAACTCATCTATCCACAAAAATAATACCAAACGTTTGCAAGTGTTTGTAAATATTCGTAATTTTTCCAATTGTGTGTTTAACATTGTGTCTGCTGAATATTCGAACATTAAATTTGTCCATCGACAAAGTAGAGCATACTTGTCGTCATTACCAACTAGATTAAACAGTATCGATAATGCCTCAGAAAAAAAAACTAATTGTTAGTGGTATGTCTTTTATAAAATAAATAAGTCAATTTTAAATCAAAAGGAAAATACTAGGAAGAGGAAGAGATAACACAGATTTTGAAAAAACTAGAAAGCTTTAAAAACGAGAAAAAAAACTAAACGGATTTAGTTTTTTTGGTTAGACTTTTTCCTGACGTTAATTATCCAGATAAAATAAACAGGTCTATTTGATATCAACAAGATGGAGCTCCATCGCATTTTGCATATATCGTTAGAAATTATTATTTAAATGACTTTTCCTTAACATATGGATTGTAATCACGTATTACAATCCATATGTCTAATGGATGGCCTGCTGAGTCTCCCGATTTAATTTCCCCTTGTTATTTGATTTTTATGAGTCTATTTAAAATAAAATTAAAAGTGTATGTTATCCGACCAGACAATATCGTGGATTTAAAAAATTGCATAACGGAAGAATATCACAAAATAAGACCTGAGGTCATAAATTGATATTCCTCTCGTCTGATCTCGTATGACTGAGGTCATACGAGAATTCAAAGATCGAAAATTACTATTGTCAAGAGATGTCTGGCGATTGTTTTAAACATTGAAATTAATAATAAAATGATTTGGAAATAGGTATATTACATTCTTGAGACTCTGAGCTTCATTCTAAAAACAGTTGAAGTGAGTATTTCTTTAAAAGTATTATAAAAAAAAAACACTATATCCGTTTCAACTTTTTCCCCAGAACAATCATTCAACAAAAAGAAAAAAAAACACCTCTGAAAACTGACAAGTAAACAGTTCGAGGTGTCCGATCTCGATTGAATTCGGCAGGATGAAAGAGGATCTAAAAATATGGAACACGAATTCTTTTACCCTCGGGACCATTAAGTTTACCCTCAAGTCATTATTTCAGAATATCTTGAAAACCATTGGAGATAGAACAAAATTGTAAACCGACACAATGTTTCGCTTCATGACAGCTACCTTCCTTGGCTAGCTGCCCATGGCTGCCTGTTTTATGGAGGGTTGATGGTGAACTAAAAATTGCCATTTTTTCGCCACCGTAAACATACATGGATAAATTTTTCGAATCAGCGGGATAATGCTCCCGGCTTTGCATGTCCTGAAAGTCTATAAATATGTAAAATGCTTTTAAACAAGTAGGTATATGACGATAACATAAAACGAACTTACTATACGGATTAAACATTTCCAAAACATTATTATTTATATATTCAAATGGTCGTTGTGGAGGGGAAATGGGATAAAGCTCTCTTCCAAACATCAGTATTAACTGACAATGAGAACGAACCAAAGAAAGTTAGAAATGTATATGGTTCTGTAATATCATTTTATTAACCTTTGGAGCGCCGGAAAATCTTATATAAGACGCTCTCCATAGGCTATACAATAATTTTTAAATTGCAACGAAACTTACTAGACTTTGCTTTTTGGAGGTCATTGATCACGAAAAAAAAGGCTTTGGGATTGACACCCTCTAAAAAAAGTACCCCCGATTCTGATATCAATGTAAGATTGAGTTTTAGGTAAAAATATAATTTCATTTTATATTTCATATGTGTCTGCACTATGAACGGTGGCAGATACCCCTGAGGGAATATCTCGTACATTCGATGTAAACGAATGACAATTCATGTTTAGCTACGATTTTGATCTCTTGCAATTTTGTCCCTAAAAACTGTGATGGTTTTCGAGATATTGCCATTTTTAGTCTGATGGTGCATCTCCTTACATGGCAACGTATAGTTTTTATTTTACTTTTTAACGAAGTGTCATAGAGCATTCGAAAAAAGATAACATCCAGTATAGTATTTTCGATAAGAACATTAAAAATGTTGATCTCATCCATGTTGACATGTGCATCGTAAAAAATGAAACTTTAACACCCTGTATCTCCCATAGGAAGCTAAATAGACCATATGTTTATAGGAACTTTTTCTCTCAAAATATCGTGTTCTATCGATTGATGTTCTATCCTGCTACAAAAAAAGTGGTTCTCTGGATATTTTGAGAAAAAAAGTTCATATAAACATGGTTTATCTAACTTGCTAGCTATAAAGGGTGTTAAAGTTTATTTTTTTCTATGCACGACATGTCTTAACATGGATGAGATCAACATTTGTATTGTTCTTCTCGAAAATACTTATACTGGATGTTACTTTTTTCAGATCACTTTGTTATAAAAATAAAATGAAAACTAAAATAAATTTTTTTCGTTGCCATGTAAGGAGATGCACCATCAGACTAAAAATGACCAATATCTCGAAAACCATCACAGTTAGCGCAAAATTTCAAGAGATCAAAATTGTAGCTAAAACATTATTCTTTTATAAATGCTAGTCAAATAAGGTCAATGGCGTACGTTACAAAAGTTCCATTAATCTAAATAACCTGGGCACCCGAGAAAAGCAACTTCCAGTATAGTGTTTTCGACAAAATCAATAGAAATTCTTGCTCCTATTGAGGTTAAAGCGTATGTAAAATATTAAGCGAAAATACCATTCCGTTCAGAAAATATTGTAGAAAAACTTAAAAAAACTGAAACTTTAACAGCCTGTATCTCCTTTACGAAGCTAGATAGACCATATGTTTATAGGAACTTTTTTCTCAAAATATCGTATTCTATCGAATCTTAAAGTGTTCTGCTACAAAGTGACTCACCCTGTATATATAGACATTCGGGAAATGCTATATAAATTTTCATAACTACACACTGTATACACTGTCATTATCTAACAGCCAGGAGCAAAAACACGTCGATTTTATTTTTGTTTTTGTTTCTTTTTGCGTAATTTGAACTAAATTCGTCCATGCATTTAGTCGCGGGGGTAAGAAATGGAAAAATGGTAATATTTAGTTCACCGTCAATCCCCCACAAAACAGACAGCCACGCTACTTATATGACCTAGAACGTAGCTAGGGAAACATTTTGTCAATTTACAGTTTGTTCTATCTTCACTAGTTATCGAGATATTCTGAAATAATGACTTTTGAAGTTCAACTCTCCATTTCACCCCCTTAAGGGCCTTATAGGCCACTTTGAAAATATGCGTGTCTCATATTTTTAGGCCCTCTTTCACCCTGCCGAGTTCAATCGAAATCGGATTTTATATTTTTAAAATTAATTTTCTCGGATCAAACATCGGAGAGGATCAAAAATCACTTTCGAGTGAGGTGTTGCACGACCCCCTTCATAATTTAAAACTCAGTAGGGGTGAAAGTGGGCGGAAATATTTTCTTATTAACAAATAACATTTTCAAAGTCGACCTCTTTTAAGGGTATATTCTGTGTGTACAGAACACATCAGCCAGTTATGCTGTACACATACGGTATACTAAAAAGTTCATAATCACAGTAATCACCAGGGTTCGGAAAGTGTGCAGGGTCGGCACTATACAACTCTATACTAATTAAAGTATAAATCGTATTCTTAAGCGTCTTGTAAATGTACATGTGTATTTCTTGTCCGTGCATACGTACACCAACTACCGTGCCTGGTAACAGTGGTAAGCCGTGCCTGGTACGTACTGGTAGTAGTGTAAGTTGGCTCGATGCTAGTGGACGAACGATAGAACGCCGAGTTTAAAGTAATTTTATGCGTCGTGAGTGATTAAATAACAAACGTGTGTACATACGTATTTTGCACCGTTACGTATTTTTTTTTAGAATTCGTGTAGTGTATTATCATATTATCTGATTTTGTGTGGATTTTTGTAATAATGGCACAGTCATTACCATTTTAAATATACCGAAAAAGATTTTTAAAATTACGAGGTTTTTACAACAGACAGATCCGGTTTTTTGCCAAATATATATCCGAAGTTCCATTGCCTAGTAGCCATACATTGCGTAAAACATATTTACAGAGGACATATCAAAGTGTAATGGGAAATCCTAAAAATGACATACGCAATAAATTTCTGTGGCTGACAGTGGACGAAACAACGGATTTTTATGGTAATGAGGTTGTTAATGTTGATTTTTATATCGATCGTAAATGGGTTCTGCGGCCAACGGCTAAAAATATAGAAGTAGTAGTAACATGTGCATTGTCCTCTGTAGAAGTAAAAAATAATAATATACTGATGTTAGTGATACAGCTAACTGTGCGAAATTCGTGAGAATAATGTGCGTGGTGTGTCGTCCTCTGTCCGTGTGAACTATTTTGAAATTGTCTCTTTAACTTCAGTAGATGTGGAACGATAATTTTCTTTCTACAACCATATATACAGGCGGCCAAATCGCTTACGTGTAACGAGAAGAAATGCAGAAATACTAGTGGTTATGGTAACGTACGCACAACCAATGCAGGCAGTCGGTGTTTTTGAATGACAAGTGATAGCTATGTAGGTAGAATTTCCATTCTAAATTGAAAATAGGTACTTATACGAAGTAGGATAAGGATATATCAGTTTACTAACACTTTGTATGGAACTAAATACGCATTTCTATACTGATCTTTACTCGTATATGCCGTATCGCAGTCCACACGTGGGCTTGCTGAGACCTGTCAGTTGAGAGGTGGGCGGAACCTACACGCCATTGGCCATTTTCGCTACTCTCGTAACCACAGACATTCGACGGTATTTGACCCAGTCGACAGTGTTCATTACGTGGGCGGTAAAACACGAGTTATAACCACGCTATCTTTGACCGACTGTATGCAAAAAAACGTTGAATTATGAGTGTTTTGATGTCTTATATTCTGTGTGCGTAAAGTAACGGCGAAGTGGGTTTTTAAAAGGTTTAAATTATACAAACTTTTGTTTTATTTGCGTCATAATTAATATTTTTAATCAATACCTCTTTCATAAACATGGCTTTCTGGAGGCCTTTCGAAACGGATGAAAATAACGTAGCTTCAGATATAACCAAAGAAAATGTCGAAACGGTCGAGAAAATGAGAAAATAACTCATACTGAAATTATTAATCGAATTAATAAATTAACTAAAATTTCAATATCCACAATTTATCGCATTGTTAAAGTTGGGACTCTTATAGATCACTCTGAATTATGAAATCAGAAAAAGCAAAAAATTCAAAAATGTCGATGAGGCGACGCGGGACTTAATTAGGGGAATAATTTATGATACGTATAAAGAAAACAAGGTCCCGACTTTGGAATTCATTCAACAAAAATTACATGATTACCCTGATTATAATTATAAATATCTAGAAACATTACGTGGCATCTTAGTAAACTCTGGTTTTAAATATAAAAAAATTAATAGTCGAATGAATATAATGGAATCAAGACGTATCGTTATACTTGTTATATACGTAGAATATTTGGAAAAAAATTAGGCACTATCGCGAATCAAATAGGCATATAATACGATATATCTTGATGAAACGTGGTTTTATACACATGACGTTGTTAAGTACGGCTGGGTAGATAGTTCTCCAAAATGTGAGTTAAATACTCCGTGTTCAAGGGGAAAACGGATTATAATACTGAGCAATAATATATTTTAATTAAAAGATGGCTTTTTGTTTAGTTCTGACGCTAAGTATTTTTAAATTATTTGTTTGCAAGTATAAAGAAATTAAAACATATTACTGGCCAAATGGACATAGTTGTACATGTATTATCCTGACTTTTTTTATTTACATACATATATGTATGTACATACATACATACTTTTTTATTTACATACATATATATGTATGTAATGAAACAACCACGACGACACCCTGTATTTTTATTTCAATATCAAATTGTATTTATACGTAATAATAATTGTTATGTATATTTCTCTATTATGATTGATCTAAAGAAATGTGCTGACTTGAATAGCTGACGTTATAAATACAATGCAGTCGTATTCACCTAGTTCAGTCGAAATCGGAATTAAAGGCTAAGTCTCAAGTGTACCACTTTGTTTGTGAACCAACCCATCCTGAAAGAACCTCCATCAAGAGTTCCACACTCATTGGCGCAGCCGGTAGAGGATTGGAGAAGAGGTCCAACAGCGCAGCGTTCAAAGATTGTCTTCCGAAGCCAAGTCCCAGTGACCAGTTGTCCCGAAAGGAACCATCGCAGACGAAAACATCCCCGACACCTGCCAGACCGCATCCACAACAAAGTAAGTGCTCAAGACTTTCCTTTAATCACCTCCTTCTATTCACCCGTTGTGCATAGATTGGAAACCTTTAAATAACGTCCAATTGACTGGGTATTTAAGGAAGTTTTTAGGTTACGTTCGATTGACTTGACCTAAAGAACATACCAGTTATACCAGTTGTATGACCAGGTATTTAGGTTTAAGAAAAAGATTCATTCAAAGAATTGTTTCAAAGAACTTTTTGTTACCTTTGTAGCAAGAAATTTCAAGAACTGTCTCAAAGAACTTTGTTCCTTTACAACAAGAAAATTCAAAGAATTTTCAAGAGATCATTTTTCTTTTTCAAAAGAATTTTCAAGAAAAACATTTTTCCTTTCAAAGGATAAATTTTTCTCGTAGTGTTAGAACGACGTAGAAGCAGATTTTTAGTTTTTAATATTTCTAAATTTTAAATTCATTTTAAACTTTTAATTTAATTCACAATTGAGACAATAACCTTGAATGAACAATTTTTTGTGATTTATTAACGGTCTTATCTGAAATAGAAGAAACAGGATTGCGACTCAAATATGACTGAACACGTTGATTACCAGCTTCTAAAAATGTACTCGATATCATTCCGAAATTCGATGGTCAACCAATAAAATTAAATAAATTTTTAACAGCCTGTGAATCATTATTGAATGTGTTTTCTAGACCAAATAACCCAGCTCATATGTGATTTCTTATATAAAGCAATTTTGTCCAAATTAGCTGGCGATGCAGAAGTTACTGTATCATCTCATTTAAATATTCCAGATTGGCCCACACTAAAAACGATTTTATCAACAAAATATGGCGACCCAAGAGATTCTCCAATGCCTTCAGCAAGATCTCATATTCATTACAATTAAGCCAAAGGAATCATTATTTGATTTAGGCAGAATTCAATCAATTTTAAGTTTAATGATGCACAACTTCAAAGCTCAAACCAACCACAAGCAGAAAAAGAAGTATTAGCAAAAGTTTATGGTAAATTAGTTTAGATACGTTTGTTAGAAATCTACCTACAGGTTTCCAGCAAATGATTCGAATTCAAAACATCGAAATTTTAGACCACGCTATTAAACTAGTTTTAAAAGAGGAACAGTTTAACCTTTATAAACAAACGGTAACGAATTTAAAACCTAAGACGGTCACTAACCAAACAAGACCTAATTTCCAACAATTCTCTCAATCAATCAACTGAGCGAACTAAATTATCATCCAACACATCAGCCAATTACAACTAATCCACTTCAGACAAAATTTCTTAGCCAGCCAATT